>OV049924.1:264731884-264967189 GCA_920104205.1 Eupeodes latifasciatus | reverse complement strand
AACATAAAAAACGAAAGTTTTCGTTCGCACATGCGAAACAAAATAAACGACAGCTTATTCTTTTACGTTTCTCTTCTTACAAGTTAGGTTTCAATTTTTTTAATTCAAAAAAGATTTTAATAAATTAAAAAAAGGAGACGATACGCGGATATTTTGCACTTTTGGCCGATATTGAAGAAGAACATGATGATTTGGAGTTATTGAACTTGCGGAGTTTAAACATAAATCTGAGAGATACATAGTTATTTTTGACTCATTTATACTTTGTCAGATCAATGGTGTATTTTAATTTTATTGCAAATTATTGTTTTATAATATTAGAGAGTCACTATTTGTTTTGAAGCTTTGCTCTACTTTAGAAGAATTGGGTGGAAGAAGCTACAAATGTTCAGTTGGAAACGATTTCGTTTGCCCTCTTGCAGAAAGCACTCTTTCAAAAGTATTAGGAGAGTTCTTAACATCGTTGGAAAACCAAATTTTCCCGAAATGGATCAAATGGTCATCGAAACAAAAGAAAAATTAAATCTCTTCATAACAATAAATAATACGTTATATTTTAAATACATATAAAAGTCACAATGGTATTGTATCACAAAAACGAACAAAGGTTTGCCTCTTAAGCCTAGTGCATATTCTTAAGGCTCGTTGTTTTTTATAGCAACTTTAAGTTCCTGGTCTAATAAATTGTTTTCTTTTTTGATGAGTATGGCTGTCTGAAGCTTGCTTGAAATATACCTACTTAACAGAAAATAAAAGAAAATAAATTATTTTGTAAAATTGAAAACACACATTTCTTTCAAAACAAATAATTTTAATACAATCCGTCACAATAATAGTGATGAGTCTTTTTAATTTATCAAATTTTACTTCTATCGGAAATGTATGTTTTCTTAATATTTATGTTGTTTTACTTAACAACCACCAAAATTTAAGTTGAAATTCTTATAAAATAACCTAAGTGCCTTTTTTTCTTAGTTTTTTATCATTTTTATCTTAAATCACCTACTCGCTTACTTATTTACTATCGGTTTGTTCAAGTTTCACTAATCGATTAAAATGAATATCCCATCTCTCAAGATATTTGACATCCAGAAAGTATGCAATCAAATTTTGTTGGGTTTGAAGCAAAAACGAACAAAGACACAAAAACGAAATGCGATACAGAATGGCAAATATCGTTTTCGCACAATTTCTTTCGTTTTTGAAAAACGAACGTTCGTTTTCGTTTATTACAGAATCTGGCCCCCGAATTTCATAGGAAATATTTTTAGTACGACGGGCCTTATGATACATTTGTTCGGGATTCGTAGTACGAATGTATTACGACGGGGCCTGTGATAAGGCTGAATAAATAAAGATCATTATTTAAAAATCCTGAGAAAATCTTAAACAAAGTGCAGAGAAACTGGGAATTTCCCTATCCTTTAAATTTTACCAAGACAACGATCCCAAATATACTGCCCATATTGTCTGCGAATGGTTGTTGTATAAGTATGTATAACTGCCCCAAAGTTGTTGCAATCCCTGCACAATCTCCTGACCTCAACCCCATAGAAAATCTATGGGATGAACTTGACCGGCGGCGTGTGCGAGGCATGTTACTTCCATAAGCGAACTAAAAGCGCGTTTGCAGGAAGAATGGCAAAAATAAGTCCACAATACCTACACAAAATTGTGGCAAATATGCCAAGGTGTTTGGCATGTGTTAGAAGCAATAAGGGATATGGAAATAAATTTTACATGTGCATATTAACCCATTTTAGTAAAACAAAATTGAAAAAAACGAATACCTACTTATTGTGTTTTTTCATAATTTGGCAGATTTTATTTTTTTATCGCTTTGCTTTTCTTGTGTACTGGGGCCAGATTCTGTAATAAACGAAACGAAAGCGATCGTTCGTTTTTCAAAAACGAAAGAAATTGTGCGAAAACGATATTTTGCATTCTGTATCGCATTTCGTTTTTGTTTATTTGTTCGTTTCTGCTTCAAATTCAACAAAATTTTATTGCATACTTCTGGGATGTCGACAGCTATCAAATATCTCGAAAGATGGGATATAAAATTTTATCGATATGTGAAACTTGAGCAAATCGATAGAAATAAGTAAGACATTAAGTGATTTAAGATATAAAATGAAGAAAAACTAAGACAAAAAGCACGTAGGTTATCTTTTAAGTATTTCAACTTTAATGTCCGTGATTTTTAAGTAAAACTACACAAATATTAAGAAAACATAAATTATCGATTGAAGTGAAATTGAATAAATATTAAAAAGACTCATCTCTATAATTGTGACATATTGTTTTTGAATTATTTGTTTTGAAAGAAATATTTGTTTATTTGACTTGTACGCCCATGTTCCGAATTTCGATCGAAAGTGAATTGAAATCACTTTTCAATTTCACGTGAAATGAAATTGCATGTTCTTGAATTCGATCGATTTCGAAAACTTCAAAATTGTTTCGAACTGTCAGAACTGAAGGATCATCCATTTTTATTTTGTTTCTGAAGTAAAATTTTTGCTGTTTTCAAGATGGATGCAATATTATTGGCAATTTTAAATGAAAAAAGGAAGCAGAATTCAAGAGAAAAAATAAGACGAGTTTTGCGAGACAAATCAAATATATTGGATTTACCTGACACAATGTAAGTGTGTGCAAATTATGTAGAATTGTTCTGATAAATAAAGTAAATTCTTGATTTCCTCTTTCAAGCTTTCATGGTAATTTTAGATTAAGCAATGTTGACAACACTGATATTTGGCAGCACCTTACAGAAATTAAAATGTAATTACTTTTACAAATTTTGGCAGCACCAAATAATAATTAAAAAGTAATTATATTTGGCAGCATCAAAAAGCAATCACCGACCGATGCCTCCTATAACAACCACCAGCAACCATGTATAAAAGGCAGTTCAAAAAAAACCGACATATTCATAAATTCTGCAACCCTGAGGAGATAGCTGAGATCATTAACAACTTGAAGCCGAAGAAGTCAACTGGAATGGACGGGATTTCCAACTATATCCTGAAAAGACTTCCGCAAGTTTTTATGATAATCTTGAATATTATCATAAATAACTGCATCAACAACGGCTACTTTCCAAAAAAGTGGAAGACAGCCAAAGTAGTGGCAATTCCGAAGAAAGGCAGCACCAATATGATCTCCAACTACAGGCCAGTCTCACTCCTCAATAACATCAGCAAAATTCTGGAAGAAGTCATATTAAGGAGGCTGAAGAAATTCTGCAACGAACATAGCATCATCCCCGACATGCAGTTTGGATTCCGACAAGATCACTCAACGATCCATCCACTTTTGAAGTTTCAGTCCGACGTCACCGCCGCTCTCAATAGCCACCGAGCCACAGTTGGATGCTTTCTGGATGTCGAGAAAGCTTTCGACAGCGTATTGATTGAGGCCCTCATCCATAAGCTCCGAATTTTTAATATCCCACAGCCAATAATAAAAATTTTGTTTTCTTTTCTTTCTTTCAGAAACTTCTTCGTAGAAATAGATAGTTGCAAGTCAACGATTAGAGACATAAAGGCTGGAGTCGCCCAAGGATCAAAGCTTGGACCATTCCTCTACAGCCTGATGACATCTGACCAGCCAGTGCCAACGGATTGTGAGAACCTGCTGTTTGCGGATGACTCACTCACCTATTCGTCCTCCATGTTTCCTACGATCGCAGCCCGAAGAGTAGAAGCACACATAAGCAGACTCTACGAATATTACCAGAAGTGGGGAATAAGGATAAACACCTCCAAATCGGAACTGGTGTGCTTCCGGAGACCCGTCACCAACAACAGCCGCTGTAGATCGGCGGCAGTAGCCCGAAACCTTGTTCTGACGTTTCCGGATGGATCAAGGATTAAAGCAAAGAAAAACGCCAAGTACCTGGGAATACACTTCCATGAGCTGTTACGCTTCAACCCACACTCCAAGGCTGTGATAACGAAAGCCAACATCGCACTTCATCGAGTTCATCCTCTCTTGAAGAAGAAAACAGGATTAAATAAATCAACGAAACTGTTGATATACAAACAGCTACTAAGGCCGGTTATCACCTACAGTTTTCCGATATGGTTCACCATATCAAAAACTGCAATGGAAAAACTCAAAGTCTTCGAGAGGAAAATACTAAGGATATGTACTGACCTACAATTCGACCGTCAACGACAAAAGCACCATAGCAATCGAAGAGTCTACGAAGAAGCTGAAATCAAGCCACTTGACCAGTTCCTTGCACAGGCAGCAAGGAAGATAATCACCAAAGTCGCCAGCCACCCTAACCAATTAATAAGAAGGATGACCAATCAGGAACGACACCCGGACCCGAGATACCTATGTGGTATGGATATCTTGGACAAGCTCCCCACTGACGACGACGACTACGTCTCCTTTTATGCTGGCCTGGAGTCAGCATACTACCGCGGCTGAACGCCGCCACACCCAACCAACCTCCATCAGGACAACCGGGACTGAACAACCCGAGATGAACCTCGCCAATGACACTCTTTTTTTTAGCCATCGACTTCATGTTAAACACATGTTAATTTTCCATAACTCACCAATGTATAAAGTTAGGCCCCCTTTGTGCCAACAAAATTTTTTTAATTTAAGCTATTGTTATATTATTTATGTTAGAATTAAGCCAAATGTATATAAAATTTGTATGGTTCAATAAAGTAAAATGTAAAAAAAAAAAAAAACCGACATATTCATTCGAAAGTCAAGTGGTAGTATTTACAAGTGTACTAATTATATTATTAAATAAAGTGGATTTTTTTTATATTTTAACTATTGTTGTTTAAATTCATATTCAAGAACACAACAATTTGGCGACGAGGATTCGTTTATGAACTTACTAATTTAGACTGGTCTCAAACAAATAATCAAGATGTCAGCCGCTGATACAATTGTACAAATTCTCCAACAGCAACAAGAGATTTTTAAACAACTGGTAGACAGCAGCGCTAAGCAGCAGGAGAACCAATCTAACACTCTCTCACTCAGGGAAAAAGAAGTGCTTGCTCTTGAAAACTCAAATGGCACGGAGCAGATACTAGAATCTCTGACGCAAAGCATTATGCCATTTGTATTTGACCCAGAAAATGGTTTGATGTTCGAATCGTGGTTCAGGCGCTATGAAGATTTTTTCAAAATTGACGGGAAGAAATTGGATGATAGTGCGTTGGTCAGACTCCTTATGCGAAAACTGGATCCGATTTCATATACAAAATACACAAACTTTATTTTGCCAAAGCATCCACGTGATTTCACTTTCGATCAATCTGTCGACACATTGACGATATTATTCAGCCGCATGGTATCCGTTTTCAGCCTGCGATACAAATGTTTTCAAAATGAAAAAAATGACTGTGACGACTATGTAACATATTCAGGAAAAGTTAACAAACTTTGTGAAGATTTCAGCATAACAACGATGACCAGCGAACAATTCAAATGCTTAATTTTCGTTATGGGCTTAACTGCTCCCCGCAATGCTGAAATCCGTGCAAGACTCCTTTCAAAACTGGAAAATTCGAAAAACGCAGAAACCCTTCAATCATTAACAGAAGAATGCTTGCGAATCCAAAATCTTAAACAGGATACAAATTTACTGGAAAAGCACAATGGGCACAATCAACCTTCAGTCCATCATATCAGAACTGACTCTCAAAAACCCGCAAAGCGAAAATTTCCAAGAAAAAGTGATCCAAACATAGATAGCAACAAGCCGAGATGACCATGTTGGAACTGTGGAGCCATGCATTTTGCTAAAGAATGCCCTTTTCAAGATAAGAAATGTGACGACTGTGGCAAAATAGGCCATAAAGCCTGCTATTGCACTGCAACATCTTCAACATCATCTGCAAACACATCTAGGCAATCAAATGTCCAGCTAAAACGCCATAGCAACAATGCATCCAGAAGAAAACATCAAACTCACACAAAAAGCATATTTGTTAACCACATCAATGTAGCAGCGAAAAGGAAATACATTACTATAAATTTTAATGATGTCCAGCTCAAGCTTCAAATTGACACAGCTTCAGATATAACCATAATATCACATCAACAATGGTTAAGCATCGGAAAACCTACACTTCATTCAGAAGACAGCATTGTCAGAAATGCTTCAGGTATGCAAATACAAGGTTTATCAAAATTTTTCGTTACAGTCAGCCTCAATGGACAAACAGAAAAGTGCATATGCCACGTCAAGAAAAACTCAGATTTAAGTGTTTTAGGAATTGATCTGATTGATAAATTTGGTTTATGGAGCAAACCCATAGACTCATTTTGCAAATCAATTCACAAGGAAGATCAAACAGCGCTTCTTAAGTCAAAATTTCCTGATGTTTTTCAAAGCACCTTGGGCCATTGCAATAAAGCCCTAATCAAACTCAGTGCACGCCCAAATGCAAAACCAGTATTTCGACAAAGATGGCCAGTGGCATATGCTATGTTGCCAGTAGTTGAAGCAGAGCTAAAGAGATTACAAGATGAAGGAGTAATATCACCAATCAGTTATTCCGAATGGGCAGCACCAGATCGGTGCTGCCCATTCGGAATAACAAAGCAAATGGCAAGATTCGGATTTTTGGAGACTATTCTACAGGATTAAACGATGTCTTGGAACCACATCGTCATCCTTTACCTCAACCAGAAGATATTTTTGCTCTCTCCAGGATTCACGATTTTGGTTTCCATTTGCAGTTTGAGAAATGCAAATTTTTCATGAAAGAAATAACGTACCTCAGCCACAACATCAGTCAACACGGAATCAAACCAAATCCAATCAGAATCGCAGCAATTAAAGATCTTCCAAGTCCAACTGATGAAACCATACTTCGATCATTTTTGGGAGCAATTACATTCTACAGCCGATACGTTGACAAAATGAGAACACTAAGAGGTCCATTGGATGAACTTCTGCAGAAAAATATCAAGTGGAATTGGACAAATAAACATCAACAAGCCTTTGAAGACTTAAAAAAAAGTGATGACATCAGATTTGCTGCTTACACACTACAACCCGAAGCTGGAAATAATTGTTACCGCAGACGCTTGTAACTATTGTTGTGAACGCCTGGAGCCGGAGCGATGCCGGCAGCCGTCTCCTGGGGCCTGCTAAAATATCATAATATTAAGAAAAAAGAATAAAAATAGAATAGAATAAATAAAATAAACACTTACCCAATCTCACCGCCAGGGCGCCAAAGAGAAAAAACTAAATGAGAGAACCAAATTTCCTCGTCTCCGTCTCTTCGAAACTTCTTACTCTCATTTTTTATAGCGTGTTGAATTTGTATCGGTGTATACATGTTTTCACCTCGGAGAAGAGTACACAAAAAAACATCATTTCCGGGAAATGCGACATTTCTCATTTTTGTTTATTGATACTGATAGCCAAGAAGGCTATGTTTTTTAAAGTCTCATTATAATATTTGTAATTCTCATGATCTTTTTTTTTAATTTTGCTAACATCTTGTCGTTTTTATATCTACAAAAATACTCCTATAATTCAAATTAATTCTAGCAAAACATTTTTGTTTGTCAATAAATAACGGAAGAAGTTATACCGGTACTTCGTGGTGAATTTGTTGTTCTCTTCTTTTTCTCTAAGTTACAGATAGATGGCAGGAACAACCAAAACAAGAAAGGATGTGTGCAGAAAGTGTTTAACAAGGTTAAGATTTTTTAGACTAGACTTTATTTGTATATATGAACGAGTAAACGTTTTTTATAAATGAATGTTATGTTTATTTCAATAGTAATACCTTAACTATTAACTTAACTACTGTATTATCTAAAATATACTGCATTGAATTCTTTTACATTGAATTATAAAAGGCGGAAATAATAAAGTTCAACAGTTTACCGGGAATATTTATATAAAATATCCATATCTTCTGCAATTGCCGTATCAATCGATATTTTCTGGAACTTAGTGTTAACGTAGCATTTATTTGTCATGAATCACTTTTTTAGCTTTTTATACATCAAAAAAATCAATGATGAAATTTGGATGCGATAATAATTACTTGAACACAGCATTTTCTATGTTCATAGTTCTTCAGGTTTAGCCCTTAACTTTATTTTTGCATTTATTTATGTATATCCTAAAAAGTTTAGCAAACATCTATGAATAAGCCACAATGCACATTCGGAAAAACTGTAGTTAGAACTTTCCCTCACATATTTTTCCTTGTTGCTATATAACTGAAAGATAATATATAAATAGTTAGAACTGGAAAACTTATAAAAATGATGCATAAGACTTAAATTTTTGTTGAAGAACAAATTTGTATATTCTTTTCACAAAACCACTGACCTAGCGAGAATACAAATATTTTAACTTTTGTACAAAAGTACTTTTCGGCTTATGTAGTTAAGCCTTTTAAAGCAACACACTACCTTAGGGGAAAGCAGTAAGAATAGCTTATCACCTATTCACACATCTTATGCAATGAAAATTGGCAACAGAAGTAACAAGTTGACCGTCTTTTTATTTAGTGTCTACTTAAATCACTTATTTTCGGCATATTGGAAATGTCGTGAGTAATGCAAAGAAAATAAACAACGAGTACACACAAATAAAATAGGAATGGAAAAAGAGATGAGTATATAAAAATGTTTTCAATGTTCCATGTTTACATTCTGTAACTCTCGTTTTCAATGTTCCTGCAACTCTCACATCGACAAAATTAAGTCGATAAACTCTGAAAATTGAAACAAATCTGAGTTTTTTTTGCATCTTTCAACGGTCTGAGCGAAAATTAAACGCATAAACTCAGCTAATAATACAAATAATAGTAGTAGTGCTTTCAGAGTTTTATGTTTCTAGGTCCTAATTCTTATTGGACTGTTGCACCACCTAATTTATTTTACTTACTTAATGATTAAAACTGACTTCAAATAACTAAGTAATATTTATCTAAATGCGTAATTTAGAATTGTTTCTAAATCTTCATTGTTCTGGCACCTAACAAGAGTAATTAATTTCACTTCATATTCGAATGATATTACTCTCAAACGAACTAAATGAGAGTACCAAAAAGTTGTTCATACACAATTTTGAATTTTCTTTGAACACCCACATCCGCCATTTTTCAAAGGTGGTCGCCATTTTAAGAAGGTAGTGAGCAGAGAGAAAAGAGAGAAAAGTTTTTTCTCTCTCGTGGTGAGTATGTGCACAAACTTGCATAAGTATTTGTTCCCCACATTTGTTTTATATGGAGTTAATACATATGCAAGTTGGTGGCCAAATCACAGTTTGTAGGCAAAAAGAGAGCAACCGTCGAAGTTGGTTCTCTCTATTAGTTCTTTCTCGATGATCTAAACAACATGCAGAGGAAAGATGGCGGTGAGATTGGGAAGTGTTTATTTTATTTATTCTATTCTATTTTTATTCTTTTTTCTTAATATTATGATATTTTAGCAGGCCCCAGGAGACGGCTGCCGGCATCGCTCCAGGCGTTCACAACAAAATTTCTGTCCTTGAAGGATTTACTCCAACTAAAAGGACAGAAAAAAAAAGGACGCCTGGCCATTTTTCAACGTGGTGAGTTAACCGACGCTAACCAAGCCGCGCAAGCAACTCTTCTCGCAGATTGCGGTGGTGTACAATTATATGTATAAATAGGCTAGCACTTTCCTATTAAAATGCTACGACTTTAACGAGTAAGTATTGAAGTACCGAATCTAATAACATATTTTTATCATAATTTTTCTTTTGTTTGCCTTTCAAGATACTGCTTAACTTCAGCTGCTGGAGCGAACCTCATGGGTCCATAGATCTGCCGTGTACTTTGCAGACGGACTAATACCGCTACTCTAGTTAATTAACCAGATTGTATTGGACTGTTTCACAACCTCATGTGATGAAAGGTCTTTGACCTCCCCATATCCCTACAATCGATTTTCCTCGACCTGAACGATCATAAGGAATTGTTGAGTAAGGTCGCGTACAGTTTTCACTGTTTTGACGAGACCGTTTTAATAAATAACATGTAAGTAAACAACATAGGGAATAATAAACTAAACTATTTTATCACAGGTTGAATCAAAGGTGTTATCACAGGTTGTATGAGGAAATTTATCACAGTTTGCTGAAGGAAAGTCATTACATGTCGCAGAAAGGATTTATCACAGATCAGGAGCATCGTACTATATCACAGATGAGGTATCACGGGTTCTTTATCAAAACTTGGTGGAATTGTAAGATAAACGTAAGTCATTTACCCTTATGATTATTTAGATACAAAAATTAGATATTAAGTTTTAGTTAGGATACAAGATCACAAGCTACATAATAAACACAAATATAATTGAAATAACCCTTTAAATTGGATTTTGAAAGAAATTGCTTTACTATGAAATGTAATTACATCGTGGTTCGGTTTGAAACTTCAATTTTTCTAGTGATTTTGGCTTAAGCGTTGTATGTGTGTTTTACCAAAACGGTGTTCGGGGTTTTACTGGATTGTTTTTTTTTTCTTGTCTTGAGAATCGATGGCACCTGATTTCAACTATTGTTTAAGATCTTTGGCATGGTATATGCCAACTTTTTTTCCAGATAGATTCTCGAGTTCGTACATATGAGTAACAATTTGCCTAGCTATACGACATTTTACATATTTTGGACATAACTTTGCTGACAAGTTCTTTGATGAATTGCTCAGAATAAAATTTCTTCTATAGACTTCCTGACCGGGCATGAATCTAACTTTTTTTGTGCGTGTATTGTAAGCTTTCGCTGACCTCTCAACGGTTTTCAAAATATTTTCGGGAATTCGCTTCCGTATGCACTCCAACCGATTTTGACGGGGAAGGATCATCAGTTCGCTATCGTTCAGTGCGTTTAACTTTTCTGCCAGATCATAGCTACTACCGTGCATGATGATATTTGTGCCGAATAAAGCAAAGTATGGAGATACCCCGGTAGAACTGTGAACTGCACTTCTCAGAGCACACGCTATGTCACTCAGGTGATAATCCCAATCCCGTTGGTCCGTTTTGAGATATGCTCGGATTGCTGCCAACAATGTGCGGTTGACTCTCTGAAGCATTCGATTGAGGTGCATAATTTGCCGTGCGCATATGTTTAATGCCGTACTTTTGAAGAAAATTTTCAAATTCTTTGGCTTGAAACTGTTTTCCGTTGTCGGAATGGATTAGGCGAGGAACTCCGAACATGTTAAATACCTCTTGGTATAAAAACCTTATAACACTTGGCGTGTTCGCATTTTTCAAAGCTTTCAAGAAAACAAATTTAGACATATGATCTAAGACAACGAATACGAATGCATTGCCCGATTTAGATCTGGGATAAGGTCCCAAGAAGTCAATGTACAATTTTTCAAATGGACGGTTGGAACAATAATAATTGACAATAGGAGGACGAGATATTTGACTTGACGCTTTACTTTGCTTACAAACAGAACATTTAGACACATATTCGCGGATCTGGACCGTCATATTCGGCCAGTAAAAATATTGACGAATTCGGTAAAGTGTTTTTGCTATACCACCATGAGCAACTTGAGGAGGGTTGTGCGTTCTCCTTATTATTTCTCTCTCGTGGTGAGTATGTGCACAAACTTGCATAAGTATTTGTTCCCCACATTTTTTTTATATGGAGTTAATACATATGCAAGTTGGTGGTCAAATCACAGCTTGTAGGTAAAAAGACAGCAACCGTCGAAGTTGGTTCTCTCTATTAGTTCTTTCTCGAATTTAGTTTTTTCTCTCTGGTTTAGATAGACAACTCTCAGTCTCAATCTCATTTCAATTCGCATTTTCGCAATCTCAACCTTAGAACCAAAGATAATCTTATTCAGGAATACAAACTTCCATTGACATTGTTGATGGCGCATCCCAAACAGCTGATACATGAGATCGTTAGTATGTGGTTTCGTTGCAGTCGCGGAGACGGTTTGCAAAGGGATGTAAAGTTGTTTATGAGTTTGAAACGACCCGAGGTTGATGTTGTACGAAGAATGTGGTAAACTTAAGCAATATTCACATGAGCACGACCAACGACCAGTGTTCCCATAACGGCATTATTAATGCTAGATCTAGCATTATAGAGAAGAGAAAAGCATTATGAAATTTTAAAATAATGCTAAATGCTTTTCTGGCATTATTATTTTTAAGTTTTGCATTCTTGAATGCCAAAATTGATTTCAAAAGATTGATTTGATTATATCATATTTGGAAACAAATGAGAATGTGATAAATCTGAATGATTTAAAATTAAATAATTAACTATAAAACATGTTCCTATACTTAAAAACATTGTGCTGTTAATACCTATTTACATATGTATAAAGCTTTAAGTTTTGTTATTTTTGAATTAATTTTGTTTTGTTTTTTTTTTTTTTTTTTTTTTGTTATATACCTATGTTTGTTAGGTATTTGTATGTGAAAATAAATATTATTTTGCATTTTTTAAGATGTTTGTTTTTTAATCATCGATATGGACGTTTTATATGGATTTTAAAATCTAGCATTTTGTTTTTTGAGCTCCCATACGATCTAGCATTATAAAATTTGAAATCTAGCATTATGAAATTTGAGATTATGGCAACACTGCCAACGACCAACGAATGAACGAATATTCGTTGATTTGGAAATTTCTTTCACATGAGAGTTTTTAATTCGTCGCGAATGAAGTTTGACATTCACCACCGAAACCAAAACAAGAATGATTTTTTTAGGTTAAGTACGCGCGATTTTTTTATTCGTTGCGAGTGTGGATAATGTGGAACGCGAATAAAGCTTGACAGTTCGTATCAACTATAATTTTTTTCGCGACGAATAAAATTGTTTTCTTAAATTTATTAATATATGATATTGAAAAGTAAAAGTATGCATCATAAATCAAATAGAAACTATATTGCTATCGTTTTGTTATATAAAAACTCACATTTTGTAATTCATTCGTCGTTCGTTGGTCGCGCTCATGTGAATGCTGCTTTAGGTCTTGATTTTGTTTTCTAACGCCATTTATTTGTCAGCTTCAAATCAACGTAATGAAAAGGTGACGTTTTTTTTTTTGAAAACAACCACTACGTTAAAAAATCAACACCAATACCTAACCGGATAGAAATGACTAGCGGATAGCAGGATACAACTAAAACAGATTGCGCATTCGCGTTTCTATTTTTGTATCGTTCTGCGTCAAGGACACTCAACGAGTTTGACGTTTATTATTCAGTATGTGAAATCAAAACAAAACAATGACACTAATTTGTTTAGATATTTTGTTATTATAATAAAACGTTAATATTTTTCATTTAGGTAAATGGTTTTAAATAGTTAATATTTGTGTTTCTTCGTAAGTTAAAGAAAATTTGTGTGTTTGAGTGAAAGAAATTAATAAAAAATCGAAGTGAATGAAGAATTTGGTGTATTTTTTTTTTCTTTTTCATTCGGATGCATTTTTCTTCATAGAATTACCTGGAAGATTGTTTAATTTGTGATAAATAGTTAAATAAAAGATACGATGGTCTTTTTGAATCAGTGGTTTTTCAACCTTTTATTTAATTAATAATTTTTTTGTATATTCTTTTTCTGGACAGTTTGTTTTCAGTGATTTGTCTATTCAGTTTTCGCATTCGGAAGTGCATACGACAACGAAAGAAAAGCTTCATAATCTTCTCATCACATTTGATCTTTGCTTTCTCGGCAACTTCAAGTAAATGCTGGATGTAGTTTGGACAGATATAAATGCTTTCACCTTCTCCATTTACTGCATTAAAAACATTTTCTAATGTAGCGAAATGAGCCATCATTGTGGGATTTGCTTTAGACAAGCCTCCTTCGTCCAAATGATTGACCCAAGGGCTTTCGTCTGGTTCAATTTGTTCCAGGTTTGGTATGGTGTTTTTAAAAACGATGGCAAATGTAGCCAGCCAAGTTTTCCAAACCATCGTAAGAAAATGGGAGATTTTCTTTTGGCCCAGAAGCAATAGGCATGCTATTGTCAACTTTGACAACGACAAAAATCCTTCCTAAAAAACCGAATATTGTTAAGATGAATCGATTATAAAATTGTGAGATAAAACCTGTCAAAAGAATTTCTTCCAAATATAAGTCTGGTGAATTATCCACACCAACATTTCCGTTGTCAGAAAGTGCACCTTCATTTTGCCCAAGGATGTATGACGTCATCCTGTACTTAAACTCTTGGCCATCTGGTTGATCATAAAGACCACCTTTAGCTCTTATGACACCGAAGAAGTTTTCAAGGACGTCTTGGTTCAATCGGTATGTCATTATGAACTTAACGCCAAAACGTTCCAATACATCCTTGTGCAATAATTGCAGGGCGTTATTGTTAGTATATATATAATGAACTATTTGTATATATATACTTTACTATAAAAACACTTGTGATATTAATATTTATAGGTTTACTATCGAACAATATTGAAGTTCGATATTTTTCAGTTTATTTTTTTTTGATCATATTTTCTTGTACAATAAACATCTTATTTAATTTTTGTCGAATTAAATTTTCTTCTTATTTATAAATTGGATTTCCTGGAATAGCCGTTCTAATAGTTATTAGATTGGTCGATACCTTCAATATAATATATTCAATAGTGTTTATTTGAAATAGTTTTGTAGTTTATCTTTTTGAAATGGTAGCAAACATTTTTTGCCAACTACCCGCATATTTAAAATCATATCCGACATGTCATCTAAAATTTTATTTTGGGTTTCCAAAGGTAGTCCGTATGCGTGGACCCTTTCACGTGAATTACTGTAGGGAGACCTGACATTCATGACGTCGAACCAATCATTTGTCTGCAAAAAAATTTAAACTGAAATACTGTGCGATACATTACTGTTTAGAGACTTACATATTTGAACAGTTGATAGCATTCTTCCCAACTTTCGTCTTCGAGGTATCCAAGGCTAACAGCTCGCGACAACGCTTTGAACAAGACCCACTGCTTCCAGAGATTTAAATTTCCTTATGGAAATTTATGAAAGCTGGAATCTTTCGTTATCTTATTTCTTTCGTTGTTGTTGCAGTCAAAAACAGAACAAACACCCATGTTTATTAATAAATGTTTTTTTTTGTATAAATTATGAACAATACCACTTTAAATAACTTTATTTATTTAAAAATTTTTAAAATTAATTTCCGTTAACATTCACAACAGAAAATAGATTGAAATTGCGCCAAATATACTAGCTCTCTTCATTTGATTGACTGTTTGTGACGTCACAATAGTTTGACAACCAAAACCTTACATGCGCAATGCGCTATCTTTATTAGTTGTATCATGAGCGGATAGGTTAAATCGGATGATATCCGAATAATGTAGGAGGAGGAATCGGGAAATATGGTATGTTCGAAGGAGAACCGTAACCCCACGTACGAGTCAATATAAAACTTTTAACGACCAAGTACAGTCGCGCGCTGAGTAATAATAAAGACAATTTTCATACAAAGAACTACGTGTACGGTGCGTTTTTTAGTTTGTCTGTTTTTTTTAGTTAAGTAGGTTTTTACCTTTTTTTTATATAGTGCCTTTTTCCTGCAACGTCCTACTTCAAAAATACCTTCAATAAAAAAACCTGTGTTCCTCTGTGCCTAAAATAAGATAGCCCAAGGGCAAGAAAAAAAAGTGTAACCTTAGTGGGGTGAGTTTAATAGTTTATATGTTTCACTCTCAAAATATAAAAAAAAGTGGATAAAACTACAATTTTTTTAACTTAGGCTACGTTTTACAAATGAATTTTGGCGGTCCCAAGTTGATCAAACAACTCTGGGCCGCCACTCAAATTTTATTTTTGGCCGGTGATTCTACAGTGGTATCAACACCACGGCGCCTCTGCCCCGGTGATCACCATCCTTTTTGGTTTGAAGGGGTAAATTGCCCAAGGACCACTGACTCCGGCACCTAGCTGGAAAACGTCCAGTTGCCTAATTAGTGGGAGGTTCCTGTATATAAGAAAGAGACGTTAGTGAAAGCTACAACCAACAAAAAAGTGATACGTACCAGATCCGGATCCGGAAAAGAAACAAGATAAGATAAGTGTATTTAAGTGTGGATGTGTGTCTTTGTATGACATAAGTCATTAATATATTATGTAAAAGTTGCGTTGAAGTTTTTTTGTATTTATTTATTATATTTATTTTTTTTTTTAACTCTTTTCTAATAATCTTTAAAATTTTTTTTGAAATTGTAAGTGCTAGGTAGTGTTTCCGTCGATGTGTGTTAAGGCCGCGTTACATAGTTTTTTTTTGTCCCTGATATACCGCCTTCAAAGAGCTCATTGTAGGTAGGGAATCAGGAGATCGTGTTGTTGGAATTTTGTCATATAGTAGTACCAAAAAGGGTACCGACAATTTTTGCTACGGAAACATCGCTGGGTCACATTAAGTTTTTTTTCTCGTTAATTTATTTTTTTTATTATTACTTATATTTCCAATACATTAAAGTCTATAGTCAATTTTTTTGTATCTTAATGTTGATTCTTCACAAAAATAAAACTTACAACGCATGTGGATGAGATTTTTGAGTTTCTTTGTTTCGTTACAACGAAACATGGTTCTTTAAGAGAGTAATTTTTCAGGGGTGCTGACGGTAGCGGATGTCGACGGTGAAGATGGGATAACCGGAAAACGAAAATCGCCTTGTATAGGGGAAATCTAACCAATTGCCCAGGGATTTCATAGGTTGGGAGGGTTGGCATCACTACAACAACACCAGTAGTGCCTTCGAAGTTGTGATCGTCCGTCCGTGGTCCTCAAGATGCTTTTTTTTATTTTTGGCCTGATTTGTGTTTTTTGTTGCAGGTGAGGTTAAGATCCGGGGGCAAGATCCCCCCCCATTCCGGCGAGCTAACTGCCGCGCTCAACAAGCAGGCCGCGTCCCCCGGAACTTGACATTCCTATAACACCTAGTTGACCTCTTCCTTTTCAGTTTCCCTATCCATTTCGTTTCCGGTCTCTCCATTTCCCACTCGTCCTACGCCTCCTATTGCCTCGCAACAAAATGGCGCCCAACGTCTTAGCATTTTTGCCAAGATTTTTTTTGTATTTTTCGTTTTTGTGATAGTCGAACTGAACTTACTGTGAATTTTCAAGCCTTGTAAGTCTGCCTCTGGAAAGTCTAGGACACACCTCGAGGTATTGCGACGAGTTTTTTTGAAATTTCACAGTGACTGCAGTTTATGAGTGTCTTCTCACTTCTTCTTTCTAAGTCTTTGTGTATTTTCCAGGTTCGTAAGTCTTCACCAGGAAGGTTTTAGACGCACCTAGGTGAATTGCGACGGATTTTTGGAAATACACGGGGATGGCGGTTGAAAAGTTTTTTTTTGCTGGAATTTCGGCGAAGTTCTGAATTTGTAAGTCTTCATCAGGCAGGTCCGAGACGCACTTAGGTGAATCGCGACGAACTTCAGAGGCTAGCAGTTACAACAGCACTCTCTCTATGTCTTGTTTTACCTTTTTCCTTAATCCAAAATTTCACTTTTCTAACTGAATCTTTGATTTCTGTCCTTCTTGTCTAGTCTGATTAGGTTTTTGATTTGGGTACAGTGACCATGTTTGACGAATCGCTGAACATCGATGCACTCAGTTCCAACTTGTTTGTTTGAGTTTTCTTTTTGTTTTATTTTCTTCAACGTTTTAGGTCTTCTAACAAAGTTCTTAGAAACTGCTTAGAATTGCGGAAACGGAGAAGGAAACCAACTCATTTCTTTTGTACGTTCTCTTCAGTATTGTTTTTCCTTTTCTACCTCACCACTTCAAGGGATTTAAACATGTCCGTCTGCTGTCTTATTTATTTGTGAAAGATTCCGTAAGTAAGATTATCTCATGCCGATAATAAATCATTCGAAAAGTTACCAGAAGCACCCCGAATTCGAATACAAACAAAAACATCTAAACTCCGATTCCGATTTAATAGAAAAAAAAAAGAAAAAAGTTTCTAGAGAAAATAAAAACATCTTTCCTGAGTGAAAAGAATAAGTTTTTTTGCTTATATTATTTATCGTGTTTACTATTTATTGTTGGTTGTATATTATTTATTTATATATTTATTTATTTATCTATATTTGTTTCTATATTTATCCCTACGAATTTGCTTGTTTTCGAGACGAAAAACTTAGCGTTAATTCTACTTCGAAAATAAGAAAAGTTAAAGTTCGCCTTTTATTACTTAATAACTTATCGTTCTTTTTCCTGAGAAAAAAAACGACTTAAGTTTGATAAGTATTGTGGTTTTTTGCTTTGTTAATTTATGTATGTTTTTTTTATTTATTAAAATTTTCTACATTTCCTATATATTACCTTAGTTCATATAATAGACTTAATACTTTTTTTGATAATCTATCTTATTTACTTCTACCTAAGCCCGTAATATTTCATAATCCAAAACTGCCTCGTTTTGGAATACGTTTGATTTGAAATAAAAGTGTTCTTTCGTAAGCTCACCTTTCCCAATACATTGAAGTTACATTTTGTTTTGGGTTATCCTTTTTTTTGGTACTAGTTTTTGTTTTCCAGTTAATTTTCTTTTGATCACGTCAATAACATTACAAGAAAAAAAAATGAATCCCACAGGTAAAGATGAAGACGACCGTATAAATAGGTTCATCAGGGAAGCTGAAATCGAAGATAACGTCAGATTGACTAGATCAATCAGCCAGCAATTAAACGGTATCGAGAGGCGTCGCGTAATGCATTCCCCTCTCACATTTGAGAGACCATCCCGATCAGTATCCAACCTACCCGCTAGTTCAGATATACCCGTTGATAACATTTAGGACAACAGTTCTAGGGAATCAATTGCTACTCCTACTTACAGTCTCCTTAGTGGATTGGGGGCGGAAGTACTGCCACCTCAACGGGGTGGAAGTAATAGCTCGTTGAATGAAACGGTTAAGGCTAAAGCGGGTAAAGTACCCACTTCTAGTCCTCCTAGTGTCGGTATGATTAACAGGGGTGGGTCTAGAGACGTTCTAGAGAGTCTTTCTCAAAGAGCTCATTGTAGGTAGGGAATCAGGAGATCGTGTTGTTGGAATTTTGTCATATAGTAGTACCAAAAAGGGTACCGACAATTTTTGCTACGGAAACATCGCTGGGTCACATTAAGTTTTTTTTCTCGTTAATTTATTTTTTTTATTATTACTTATATTTCCAATACATTAAAGTCTATAGTCAATTTTTTTGTATCTTAATGTTGATTCTTCACAAAAATAAAACTTACAACGCATGTGGATGAGATTTTTGAGTTTCTTTGTTTCGTTACAACGAAACATGGTTCTTTAAGAGAGTAATTTTTCAGGGGTGCTGACGGTAGCGGATGTCGACGGTGAAGATGGGATAACCGGAAAACGAAAATCGCCTTGTATAGGGGAAATCTAACCAATTGCCCAGGGATTTCATAGGTTGGGAGGGTTGGCATCACTACAACAACACCAGTAGTGCCTTCGAAGTTGTGATCGTCCGTCCGTGGTCCTCAAGATGCTTTTTTTTTATTTTTGGCCTGATTTGTGTTTTTTGTTGCAGGTGAGGTTAAGATCCGGGGGCAAGATCCCCCCCCATTCCGGCGAGCTAACTGCCGCGCTCAACAAGCAGGCCGCGTCCCCCGGAACTTGACATTCCTATAACACCTAGTTGACCTCTTCCTTTTCAGTTTCCCTATCCATTTCGTTTCCGGTCTCTCCATTTCCCACTCGTCCTACGCCTCCTATTGCCTCGCAACAAAATGGCGCCCAACGTCTTAGCATTTTTGCCAAGATTTTTTTTGTATTTTTCGTTTTTGTGATAGTCGAACTGAACTTACTGTGAATTTTCAAGCCTTGTAAGTCTGCCTCTGGAAAGTCTAGGACACACCTCGAGGTATTGCGACGAGTTTTTTTGAAATTTCACAGTGACTGCAGTTTATGAGTGTCTTCTCACTTCTTCTTTCTAAGTCTTTGTGTATTTTCCAGGTTCGTAAGTCTTCACCAGGAAGGTTTTAGACGCACCTAGGTGAATTGCGACGGATTTTTGGAAATACACGGGGATGGCGGTTGAAAAGTTTTTTTTTGCTGGAATTTCGGCGAAGTTCTGAATTTGTAAGTCTTCATCAGGCAGGTCCGAGACGCACTTAGGTGAATCGCGACGAACTTCAGAGGCTAGCAGTTACAACAGCACTCTCTCTATGTCTTGTTTTACCTTTTTCCTTAATCCAAAATTTCACTTTTCTAACTGAATCTTTGATTTCTGTCCTTCTTGTCTAGTCTGATTAGGTTTTTGATTTGGGTACAGTGACCATGTTTGACGAATCGCTGAACATCGATGCACTCAGTTCCAACTTGTTTGTTTGAGTTTTCTTTTTGTTTTATTTTCTTCAACGTTTTAGGTCTTCTAACAAAGTTCTTAGAAACTGCTTAGAATTGCGGAAACGGAGAAGGAAACCAACTCATTTCTTTTGTACGTTCTCTTCAGTATTGTTTTTCCTTTTCTACCTCACCACTTCAAGGGATTTAAACATGTCCGTCTGCTGTCTTATTTATTTGTGAAAGATTCCGTAAGTAAGATTATCTCATGCCGATAATAAATCATTCGAAAAGTTACCAGAAGCACCCCGAATTCGAATACAAACAAAAACATCTAAACTCCGATTCCGATTTAATAGAAAAAAAAAAGAAAAAAGTTTCTAGAGAAAATAAAAACATCTTTCCTGAGTGAAAAGAATAAGTTTTTTTGCTTATATTATTTATCGTGTTTACTATTTATTGTTGGTTGTATATTATTTATTTATATATTTATTTATTTATCTATATTTGTTTCTATATTTATCCCTACGAATTTGCTTGTTTTCGAGACGAAAAACTTAGCGTTAATTCTACTTCGAAAATAAGAAAAGTTAAAGTTCGCCTTTTATTACTTAATAACTTATCGTTCTTTTTCCTGAGAAAAAAAACGACTTAAGTTTGATAAGTATTGTGGTTTTTTGCTTTGTTAATTTATGTATGTTTTTTTTATTTATTAAAATTTTCTACATTTCCTATATATTACCTTAGTTCATATAATAGACTTAATACTTTTTTTGATAATCTATCTTATTTACTTCTACCTAAGCCCGTAATATTTCATAATCCAAAACTGCCTCGTTTTGGAATACGTTTGATTTGAAATAAAAGTGTTCTTTCGTAAGCTCACCTTTCCCAATACATTGAAGTTACATTTTGTTTTGGGTTATCCTTTTTTTTGGTACTAGTTTTTGTTTTCCAGTTAATTTTCTTTTGATCACGTCAATAACATTACAAGAAAAAAAAATGAATCCCACAGGTAAAGATGAAGACGACCGTATAAATAGGTTCATCAGGGAAGCTGAAATCGAAGATAACGTCAGATTGACTAGATCAATCAGCCAGCAATTAAACGGTATCGAGAGGCGTCGCGTAATGCATTCCCCTCTCACATTTGAGAGACCATCCCGATCAGTATCCAACCTACCCGCTAGTTCAGATATACCCGTTGATAACATTTAGGACAACAGTTCTAGGGAATCAATTGCTACTCCTACTTACAGTCTCCTTAGTGGATTGGGGGCGGAAGTACTGCCACCTCAACGGGGTGGAAGTAATAGCTCGTTGAATGAAACGGTTAAGGCTAAAGCGGGTAAAGTACCCACTTCTAGTCCTCCTAGTGTCGGTATGATTAACAGGGGTGGGTCTAGAGACGTTCTAGAGAGTCTTTCTCAAAGACCACCAGTAAATCCCAGAAGGGAAAAGGAAATTTTTTCTGAGGACTTGAAAGCATACATCAATTTAGCAGTGGTAGGCGCTTTCTCCTCATGCAAAAATTCCATTCAATCGGAGATAACTAATACTTTGAAGGATGAGATTCAGCATCAGTTGGGAGGATTTCTCAAAGATTTGAGTCTAGGAAAAACAAATCCACCAAACAATAACCAAACACCTCGAATGCCTGTATCTTCCTATAGCTTTCCACCACCGATTCATCCACCCTCTACAGAACATTCTCAGTTTGATCCAAGCCGAAGTGCTTTTGTCCCCCCGGGACAGCAATATAAGAGACAGTCAGATCAATTTAGGCGAAGTCAGGATAGGATAAACCGACATAATGAATTCCGTGATACCCCTCAAGCTCCGAATAGAAATCCTCCGAATCCGCCATGGCCATATGCTCATCAAATTCCTTTTGCACCACATTTGATTACTTCTGGATTTAGAGCCCCAATAAAAATCAAAAAATGGAAATATTGAGAGATTTCCATCTCTTACTAGCAGGAAATGCCCATGACTGGTTCTGGCAGTTCCAGCGAGATAACTACCAGCCGAATTGGCCTACCCTTAGAGACGCCCTGATGCGGCAATTCAGAAATCCTCGATCAGATTATGAAATAATTCGCGAGATTACTGATCGTAGGCAGGGATTCTTGGAAAAGATAGATGATTTTTTTGTGGCAATCAATAAAATAAAGTCCCAGCTGAGAATTCCAATCCCAGAAGTGGAATTGGTAAAGATCCTCAAAAAGAATCTAAACGAAAGATTCGTAAGCTTAATCTATCCTATGCCTGTATATTCATTAGATCAGCTGAGGAATGCCTGCAAGGATGTGGAAACTGCATTTCCAAGAAAAGATAGGGACCTTTCCAGACCACTCTTAAGACCGCAAGGCAAATATATGGCCAACGAGTTGGAATATGATGATCAGCCTCAATTTTTCGATGAACAGCTGGCTGCCTACCAATTTGGAGGGGCTAAACCAAAAGTTCCTTCTCGCAAATATGCAGATTGTCAAAACTTGGTATGTTGGAACTGCAAAGAACAGGGACACACATATTTTGATTGTGCTTCAGAAGTACTGAACGTATTCTGTTATAAGTGTGGACTTGAAGGAGATTACATTGCAAGCGCTGTAATCCGGGAAACCGATCGCTGAACGCGAAGGTTCCGGGGGATTCGCGTTCGGTTCAAAATCAGAACCCCCAGTAAATTCTAAACCTGAAATTGTTACTCAACCTAATGGGTTCCAAAGCCCTCAGGGGATAGAGGGCGAAAACAAAATTGTATTGCTTAAAAGAGATACAACAAAGCATTCTGAAACTGTAATTAACCGTGAACCAAAAAATTATATCCTATTAAACCACTTCATGTCAGAATTAAAGAATATTATCGTGCTAGAGATAGAATTTTTAATAGTAAAAGTTATGTTCCTTCTAAAAACATTCTTAAAGCTAGGGAAAGATTCAAAATAAGAAAGGAATTCAAAAACCGAATTTCTTCTTCAAGAGTAGATCTATCGTCAGATCCCCGTCCTTATGCCGAAATAGAAGATAAAGAAGTCCTAGGATTATTAGATAGTGGAGCCAGCGTAAGCATCCTTGGCAAGAATTGTTTACAGCTAGTTGAAGTGTTAAAACTCCAAGTAAAATCCTTTCGTGCAGGAATCAAGACGGCTGACGGTAAGAATCAAAGTATTGTAGGAAAAGTAGAAGCTCAAATCCAGTACCAGGAAAGAGAAGAAAAGATTACCTTTTTCCTTGTACCTAACCTAGACCAAGAAATCTACTTAGGGGTAGACTTTTGGAAGATATTCCAACTAGCTCCAAACCTGATTAGTTCAATTTCATTAACGGATAAGGCTGATATCTTGAGCGCTCATCAGTTGAATTCCGATCAACAAGCCAGTTTAGAAGCAGTCAAGGAGAAATTTCTTTGTTTCGACCGAGATGGTCTTGGAAAAACTACGCTCATGGAACATGTTATAGATACCGGAGATGCGATCCCTGTGAAACAGCGTCACTACCCTGTCTCTCCAGCAGTACAAGCTATTCTGTACGAAGAGTTAGATCGGATGTTGAGTCTTGGCGTTATCGAGGAGAGCGAAAGTCCCTGGTGCTCACCAGTAGTGCTCTTGAGGAAACCAGGCAAAAATCGACTTTGCCTGGATTCTCGCAAGGTGAATACACTGACAAAAAAGAATGCAAATCCTCTCCCCCATATCGAGGGACTCATCAGCCGACTACCGGATACGTACTACATTAGCAGTATCGACCTAAAAGAAGCATTCTGGCAAATACCCCTGGAGAGAAAGAGTAGGGAAAAGACCGCCTTTGCGGTACCGGGAAGACCCTTGTACCAATTCACTGTCATGCCCTTTGGGTTGTGTAATGCAGCCCAAAGGTTATGCCAGTTAATGGACAAGGTGAATCCTGCACGACTTAGAGATCGTGTCTTCGTATATCTGGACGATTTATTTATCATGGCGCCAGATTTCCAGACGCATATAAAACTTTTAAGTGAGGTACCAGATTGCTTACGCAAAGCTAATCTCACCATTAACTTAAAAAAATCGAAGTTCTGCTTTAAGGAGGTAAAATACTTAGGCTTCATAGTAGGCGGTGGGAAGCTTAAAACCGACCCAGCCAAGGTGGAGGCCATTGTTGACTTTCCGGTTCCCAAAACACCAAGGCAGGTTCGGCAATTGCTTGGACTAGCAGGATGGTATCGGAAATTTATCTAGGATTTTTCTAGTCTGACTGCCCCCTTGACTGACCTGCTGAAAAAGAAAAATGAAAAATTCAAGATGACGGACGAGGCTATGAAAGCGTTCGAGGACCTTGTAAAGTACTACCCTAATTCTTCCCTACTTTTTTGCTGTATAAGCGCAGCTCGCTTTAAATGGATGGCTAGAGAGCCGCAGTTTAATAATTAATACACACTCAGTGTAAGAAATGGAATTGAATTTATTTACATTTTCTTACAGCTATTTATACCTAAATTATATTACAAATCTATTTGGGATATCCCCTCTTATGAACTAAATTACAAATAAGAATGCATCAGCATTCTGCTTCTAATAAATAAATTATTGGGGCAGTCGTCTCATTTCTAATGTTGACGAACTTGCATTCGGGAGTAGTGTAACAAAATACATTCACTGAGCAATCACAAAGCAACGTAGTCAAAACCATGTCTTTGAACTTAGCTGGCCAAAGGGGGCAACATAATTGTGTACATCGTTTTACTATGATATTAAGTATCAATGAAAACGTGCTTGCTTGTTTGTTTCTAGTATTTTGGTTGTGGCTTTTCCCTCCCCTTTAAAAAATGATATTTGTTTATATTTCTAAAATTTAAATAAATATTATTCGTCTCTTTTTTTTTTTTTTTTTTTTTTTTGTATGTACCTATAGATGGATTTAGGTTTGTGTTATTTATTGATATTTATTGTAAGTTCGTATTTCTGGCTTTAATTAAATTGTTATTATGTATTTCATATTTCTTATCATCTAATAAAATAATACTATTTACACCGTTTTGTGATATAATTTTATATGGTCCTCTAAAAGGTTTATCAAATTTTCTTTTTTTTTTGATTTTTTAAATATACATAATCACCTACGATAAAATTTGATTTATTAACATTTTTTTGAACATTCTGTCTTTTATATTTATCATTGATTAAGTTGTTTTTTGCTTGCTCGTGAGCATATCTTAATTTACATTTTAACTCATTCAGGTAATTGTCAATATTATAGATTGTATCTTTGTTTTCTATTACTTCACATGAAAGAGTACATAACTTTCCAAAAACTAGTTCAAATGGTGAATATAAAGTACTACTATGTGGTGTTGAGTTATAACAATAAGTATAGTATGGTATCCATTCTTCCCAGTTATCTTTATCTCCTACGCTCATAATATATTCATTAAATACCCTATGGTTTCTTTCTATTGATCCCATTGTTTCATGGTGAAAAGGTGTAGAAACAATCTTTTCTATTTTTAAAAGTGTACAAATATTCTTAAGCAATTCATTTGTGAACTCTGTTCCCTTATCTGTTTTAAGTTTTTTAAAACATCCGTATTTTAGAATAAATTTGTCTACTATTGTTTTTGCTACAGTATTCGCTTCTTTATTCTCTATCGGAAATGCTTCTACAAATTTCGTTAAGTCACATTGTATTGTAAGTATGTATCTATAACCATTTTTTTTTTTTTTTCGAAATTCATTTTTTTATTCATTTAAACTTAACTCTACTTACATGCTAGACAAAATGGGAAACTAGCCTAATTAATTCTTCTTAAATATAACTTACTGGCCCTAATCGGGCGCTCTAAGAAATTCATGATTCTTAAAACTAATGCCTTTCGGCCTACGAACTAAGATTGTTTTATTTATTTCAATTTATGTTTTTTTTTTTTTTTTAGAAAAGTTTAAAAACTAAAATCTTTATCATTTTTTGGGGTTTTTACTTACATACTAAAGTCCTTAAAATAAAACTTAAAATTACCTAATCTACCTACAAACTACTTAAAACTAGAACAACCACAGCGGCAAAACAACTATGTCCTTCTATTTGTAATTCCATCGAGGATTTTTATAATATTGTCTGTGATATGTGTTTGCATTTTTTTTTTTTTTTGATTTCTTTTTTTTTTTATTTTATGAGATTTTTTTTTTATTCTTTTTTTTTTTTTTTTTTTTTATTTTATTGTGCCACCATTCCTGCTCTACTTAAACCTAAAACTTAAGACTAAAACAAGTATGTAAGCCGGCCAAGGCAAAAATACCCCATCCCGGATTACCCATTATCAGTTGCAGTTTGAAGCCACCAAAACTGGTTCTCCTGCTTCCCCCTATCAATGCGGTCCTTTTCGGACACAGCCCTACTGAACCGAAGCAGCTCCGCTCCATCACGAGCGAGGATGCCCCGTTCATACAGGAGCCGCCGGTCTACGGTTTTTCGCCTGACGTGGTAGATAAGCGGTACTGCCAATCTATCCTGTATCATGCCGCACTGGTCTAGATAGAGGAATACCTCTGGTGGGATAAAGCCGCTCAAGCGTGCATTGTCGAAGTAGTTGTCGTTCGGATAGAACGGACCGAAAATCAAATTGTTGGTCGAAGTCATAGCCCTCGCAATGTGGCCCGAACAAGTTTTATCACGAAATTGTCAATTCTATTGATTCGAGCCTCGTTGTATAGAACCTCGTTTGAATAATAATGCAGATAAGAAGATTCCGGTGTCCGATACAAACCGAGACAGCGCCGAAGACACTGTCTCTCGAACACTCGAAACTTCTCCATTTGGGAAGGGGCAATGTTGAACCACACTGGACAACCATAAACAATCATTGGCCGTATGAGGGCCATGTAGCAAATTACCTTCACTCTGGGGTCAAGCCGACTGCTGTAAAACAGCCGTTTCGTCAGAGCGAAGGCTCCTCTGGCCTTAGTCAGAGCAGCATCCATATGTCTGTCGAAATATAGATACTGGTCCAACCAGATACCGAGGTACTTCACTACACTTTTACTCGTCAATGCCTGTCCGTGCGGGTCGACAATGACCATCTTGCGCCAATTCCTACACGTATCTCGCGAGGCTTTAGCCAACGGAGTCCGGAACAAGATTGTCTCCGACTTTTGGACATTTATTTTCAGTTTCCAATCGTCGCAGTATCGCTGAATCTTCTCGAAGTCACGCTGCAAGAGAATTCTAATAACTTCAACCTTTCGAGCCGTTCTGTACGCAATCAGGTCGTCGGCATACGCAATTGCGTTAGTTAAGCTACCTATCAGATCGCTGGTGTAAATGCTGAAGAGGATCGGCGAGTTCACCGCTCCCTGTTGAAGACCGTTTTTAATTTCAAAGGTGGTGGTAGAAGTTACATTGCCACTCTTGACAACAAACTTTCTACCGTTGAGCATATCATAAAGCATATACAATAATGGTTTACTGATGCCTAGTCTGGTGAGTTTGAGGTACAACCCTTCTAACCATACGGTGTCGAAGGCCCTCTCTAAATCAACCAGAACAGCACCCGTGCATTGTTTCTTGGACTTGTTCCATTGGATATCAGAAACGAGCTTAGACGCGGCATGAATAGTGTCATGTCCTGCCTTGAACCCGAACTGATTATCCGGAATTATACTGTTGTCTGCAGCCCACTCAGCCAGAGCCTTATTGATTACCTTTTCAAATACCTTGCTGATGCTTGGAAGAAGACTTATTGACCGGAGATTTGAAGGATTGGAGTTGTCCTTTCCCTTTTTCGGGAGAGGATGAACCACTGCTGTCTTCCAACGCACTGGAGAATATGCATTATTCAGCGCGTTGTTGAACAGAGTGGTGTAGATGTCTATTGCTTCAATCGGTAGGTGTCTTAGTACAATATTGGATATACCGTCGACACCTGCTGACTTCTTATTCCTTATTGAATCGAAGATGAGCTGGAGTTCTACCTTCGTAATGAGCAAGGGACTTGGGCCCGTTCGATCGGCGATTATAGCGTTTGCTAAAAAGTCGTCATCAAACCGGGTAAAACCACGGTTCTCGGATCGCCAATGCGAAATATCATTCCTCAGGTAGAAGTGATGAAGTAAGGCTCTGTTCTCCAGGTCGTGGTTCGGGCGAGTGCAAGCATTCACCTTATACACTTGCTGGAAAGCAGCACCAACTGTCTCCACTTTCTCCTGCGGATCTTCAATCACAAAGAAGTCATCATCCAACACGGCTTCCTCAGGATCAATTTGCGCTGTCAGAACGTCTGTGTTCTCTACTGTTCTCAGGAGTTTAAGACACGGAAGGTCGTTCTGGTTCTTGGACCTAAATATCTTATTAATCTTAGGGAACATACTGGGGTCGCTAGAATTAACGGCCCGAATTTTCTTGTCGCAGTACAAATTAATAGATAACCTGTAGTTTTCCTTGATCAGGGTGTTGACGTTTTTAATCGATGACTTCAGTGTCCTAATCTCCAGGTCATACGGGTCTGTAAATCGTCTGTACAAGTTTTTCAGTCTTGTCAGTAGTCCGCTTTTCTGTCTGTGTAGTGCGTCTATAGTCGCGTTACTGTAGACGTTGTTTTGGTCGCGTTCCTTGTATTTCGGTATTGTCCGTTCCATTGTTCGTTTTATTATCTTGTCCATCTGTTCAAGGTGTTGGTCGATTTCTGTATTTGTCAAGTTTCTGTTGTTTGGTGGGGCTATGTCACTCGAACGAAGTTCTCTTGCAAGGACTTGGGTGAAACGTGGCCATCGCATCTTACTATAATTGTAAGAATGCGTTGGAACGAATTCATCCAATTCCACACTCTCGTTCGGAATCTGAATTACAGCAGCGAGTCCGCAGTGGTCACTGTCGTAATCGACTGTCTGTAAACAGTTTCGAGGGTGATTACCCACTTTGTCCGTTATTGTCAGTCTGGTATCGTACAGCAAAAGGTCCAGAAAGGAACCGCTCCTTGGGAACGATGGCCTTTCAGTAGCCAGCAGGTCAACACCATATTCAACACCGTGAAAATTCATCAAATTAAAAAGATGATTACCTCTTGGATTATTTGTTTGATTTCCCCAATCTTCATGTTTCGCGTTCAAATCTCCGGCCATAATGAAGTAGTTTTCTTCCAAGCTCAGTTTTAGTACTCTGAAAAGAATCTCGAGCTCTGAAATAAAGATAGTAGGCTGCGTAGCGTCAGCCGCATAAGCCGCAATCATATACATCCGCTTCCCTTGAGTGAGAGAGATGCATACGACGCAAACTTCTAGCGTCCTGAGCTTTCGCAAATCATTATTGTATACGACTTTATAATTAATGCCCTTACGTATGAAGATTGCAACACCGCCTCCTTGAGTAGAGCCGGGTAGATCCCTTCTTACGATATTGTAATTGTTGTTAGTCAGTTTATGTTTCTGGTTTAGCTTGGTTTTGCTAGCCATAAACACATCAGGACTGTGGTCTTTTAACAGCTGGAACAAATTGGCTCTACGTTCGATCCTAATCAATGAATTCACATTCAAACCTAGGATCCTAAGGCGCGTCTTCGGCAGCGCGCCCTTAACCCTGAATTTGCGCTTGGCCAGCCATCATAGAGTAGAGTTTTTCTACTCTTCCGGCTTGCTCCACGATCTGACTTTGCAGTCCTGCCAACTGGCCTTGAATGCTCAGCAACAAGGACAGAATGTCTGGCTGCCCCGCCGGCGCCTTAGGCTCTTGGGCCTGTGGGACGACCGGTGGTGGAGCCTGTCTCGCTTTACCCATTCCTTTCGCAGATCTGGCGTAAGAAACATCGGGTCTCACGAATGAATTTGTTGTCGGAGCTTGTCGTACGGTTCGACTTTCTGCGGCTTTTTGGCTGGCCTGTTTGTCCCGTATCTCTTGGACCTTAGGACAGCCCCGATAATTTGCGGGGTGCCCCTCGTTCCCGCATATTACACACTTGAGCTGGGTCATGTCTTCGACCCGCTCAGTCCCTAGCCTGCATTCACCCCTATTGTGGGTTTCGGCGCATTTCACACAGCGCTCCTGCATTCCACAGTTGGCTGCAGCGTGACCGAACCTTTGGCAGCGCATGCATTGCAGCATGTCGTCGTGCCTCATTAATTTTTCCCAGTGTATGACCTGGTAGTCTAGGACGGTAATATTCCTGAGACTCTCCAGTCTACTTTGGGGCGACAGAGTTACAATGAATATTGGCAGTTTATGCCCCTCCCGTCTGGACCTTACCGTAGAAAAAGGCTTGACTCCGATGAATTCGAGGTCATCGCTGGCCTTCTGACGGAGCTCAGCTAGGAGCTCCTCTGGTTCCGTGCAGGAACTGATGCCCTTCAAAAGGACCGTCTTCGGTTTTTCACTCCTAGGAGTGAAGCCGAAGAATTCAGCAGTGGCTGCTTTTAGGCACTCTTTAACTATTTTGTATTCGGCCAATGTGAAGCATTGGACCGAATACCGCTTCTGCTTTTCATTTATAATTTTAATACTAAATTTATTATCCGTGGCCGACTTACATACCTGTTTTAAGTCCTGTAGGTCGACCTTGTACGTCCTTATTGGTGGCACTTTCTCGGACTTTTGCCGTGGTTGTTGCTGTTGTTGCTGCTTTGCTGCTGCTGATGTTGATGCAACTGGATCTGCTGCTTGTGCTACTGCTGGTGCTGCTGTTGGTATTATGGCTGGTGCTGCTGCCTCAATTGGTTTGGGGGCCCCCGATGAGCTGGGGCCTGATTGCACCGCCCCTGTGTTGGGTCTAGGCTGCTCCTTTTGATGTTGCTTGTTATTAGTAGCAACTTGCTTTTGCTGTTTCATCTGCTGTGGTTGTTGTTGTTGTTTTTGCTGCTGTGGTTATTGTTGTTGGCTTTGCTGTTGCTGCCTCTGCAGTTGCCTCTTTTTTAATTCTGCTGCCTCTTCTTGCCGGCGCGTCTCCTGTTTTTGCTTAAGGCGTTTTAGAAGGGGCTTAATTTCCTCCTTAAGCGTATTAAGCAATTTCTCGCATTTATCAATGCTTGCCTGCTTTGTTAGGAGGACTTCCTCCACCTCCTCGTCAGTGTATTCTGTGGACAGCCCAGCGAACATATTGCTGCCGCCGGCCCTGTACAGTCCCTCCCCTTCTCCGGACATGTACTCCACAGAGTCATCGGAACAAATATCATCTTCGTATTGCCGTTGGATATTTGTCGTTGCCGTTTTATTTGCTGCTCTTTGAGTGTCAACCACCTCAACTTGCAGCTTGGTTGAGATGGTGGCTGGCCTTTTACCATCCAAATTTGGCTTTGCTCTTGAGGTCCGCCTCCTCTTCTTCCTTCCTTCATTGCCTACGGTGTTTTCCACCGCTAATTTACCATCGGATGATTTGGCCGAAGCATTTTTTAATGCCCCTGCTGCTTTTTCCTTTATTAGGTTTATCATCGCGACTCGAAATTAGAATAAAAAAATTCCACCCAATGCAGGGATCGAACTCACGACCCTTGGTTCTCAAGCCAACACACTAGCGCTGCGCTATCGAACTACTTATTTAATGAGTGACTAGCTAAGAATTTAATGACTTCTAATTTCCACAACACTTGTAAATAAACTCCACACTGCCTAAGTCTTTCCTGCTCGAAAGTCAGAGATCGACTGTATCTATAACCATTAGATTTTTAACCATTTTATTCATGTTTTTCCAAACATATCTTTGTTTGAACTTGTTGACACATCTTCTGATACCGCAGTGTCCTCCTATTTTCGATTGATGATGTTCTTCTATTAATTTGTGCATTTCTTTCTCATCTGTTATTTGTTTTGGAGGTTTAAATAATATTATGTCTAGACATTTATGTCCTCTTACATTTTCTTGTAGCTTATTAAATATATTTTTAAATTCTTGTATGCATACATTTTTAAATATTTGACTAGATCTTGCTAGCGCTAATGTTTTTACACCTGCATTGTTCATATTGAATATTAGCTTCCTCAGAATCAATTTTATCTCTGATAAAGATTTATCGCTAAATTCTACAATTACAGTGTTTGCTGCTATTTTTATTTCATTTATTTTTTTCTTTGTAACGTTACTTTCTTCAAATTCTAACTTTTTCAATCGCCTAATGTCCGATATTGATGTACAGTCCCAAATATGAAGGTAGCTAGTCTTCTTATTTGAGTCCAAGGCTTTTGCACAATTTTCTTCTTCATTTATTATTTTATTATTATTCTTTTTCATCGCTCTTGTTAAAACGTCTATGTTATATTTCGGTATCATTTCTTTCAATTCTTCAGATTCAATTTTTATTCTTGATAAAGCATCTGCATTCGTATTCATGTTCCCCTTTTTAAATATTATTTCAAAATTATAATCCATTAGGTCAACTCGAATTCTTGTCAATTTGGATGATGGATTTTTATGCGTAAATAAGCTGACTAAGGGTCTATGATCCGTGTAAACTATAAATTTTCTACCAAAAAGATAAGGCCTGAAATAATTTATTCCCCAATGTATTGCTAACAATTCTTTTTCTATAATGGGTTTGTTCAATTCGTGTTTACTTAGGGATCTACTAGCATACGCTATAGGTTTATCAGAACCAATCTCTCCCTGTGAGAGCACTGCTCCTAATGCGAAATTGGACGCATCTGTAGTTAGTATGAAAGGTTTTTTAAAGTCTGGATAGCTGAGTATTGGAGGAGTTATTAAGCTATGTTTAAGTGTGTTGAATGATTTGTCACATTCTTCTGTCCAAGAGAATATTTGTTGCTTCTTCAATAAGTGGTTTAGCGGTTTAGCTTTTTCTGCAAAGTCTTTTATAAATTTTCTATAATAATTACAGAATGCTACAAATCGTCTTACATCATCTGCATTTTTAGGCAGTGGATAGTTTTTTATTGTCTCAAACTTTCTTGGATCTGGCTTTATTCCATTTGATGTTATCAAATGACCTAAGTAAATTACTTCTGGTTTCAAGAAATCACATTTTTCCAAGTTTAGCTTCAAGTTGTATTTACGTAGCCTTGCTAAAACTTTAATTAAATTTTCATTGTGATCTTTCAAATTCTTACCAAATACTATAACATCATCTACATATAAAAAGGCTGAGGCTTGTAGACCACTAAGAGCGATCGACAACATCCTCTGAAAACTATTTGTTGATATTTTTAATCCAAACGGTAGTCTCTTGAATTGGTAATGACCCTCATTTGTTGAAAATGCCGTTAATGGCCTAGATTGTCTGTTCAGTGAAATTTGATGAAATGAGCTTGTCATATCTAGAGTGGAAAAATATTTAGCATTACCAAGTTTATCTAACACATCTTCTAATCTTGTGAGTGGAAATTTATCATCTACAACCTTTTTATTTAGTGATCTAAAATCTACTACTAGTCTCCACTTAGTTTGTCCGTTAATGCTTTTCTTTGGAACTATAAGTAACGGTGAGTTATATGGACTGGTAGACTCTTCTATTATGTCATTCTTAAGTAACTCAGACACTTGGTTTTGAATTTCTTCTAATTGTGCATTTGGTAGTCTGTAATTCTTTATATAAACTGGATTTTTATCTGATACTGTGATATGTTGTTCATAAAAATTATTTGTGGTCAGTTCTTCATCTTCGTCATGGAAAACATCCTGAAATTCTTCACAAATTTTTAATACTGACTGTACAGCAGCTGTATCCAAGTTATCTACTTGAATGTTTTTTATTAGGTTTTGAAATTTTTGTCTATTTTTAAATTTTGTGTTGTTTGATAATATTCTATATTTACTCAACGGTTCTACTCCTATCATTACGTTTTCTATTGTTTCCTCTTTATCTGTACTGTTTAATATCTTTACATGTTTAACACCTTTTGATGGTAATATTGAATTTGATAAGAAGATTCCCTTTTTAATCTCATTCCCAATGATAACACTATCTTCACTTAAATCTAAATTTATGCTTTTTATTACTTCTGATCTTGGTGGAATTTTTAATTTTCCAATGTTTTTCATAGAAATATTTAATGGTAGCACAATCTCCTCTTCTTGTGTTAAGATTGTCAGCACACAAGTTTCATAATCAATTTTACAGTTATAAGTTTTAAAAAAATCTCTTCCTAGTATTGCATCTGTTGATATATTTATTTCCTCACTAACCACGTGGAATTGATGTTTTATATTTGTTTCTCCAAGAATAAGTTCTAGTTCTGTTATACCTTTCGAAAATATTGTTTTATTTGTTATGCCATTTATTTGACATGACGAATATTCATTTAAATCTTTTACCAGAAACTCTTTACAAACAGAAATATCTGCTCCCGTGTCAATTAAAAATTTGAAAGTTTTGTTTAAATGTTTTATCCTTATGTTAACGAAATTTGTGTCACATTCCCCATAGAAATTTAGAACTTTCTTTGGTTTCCCCGATTCTGCTGCCCGGGGATCTCTAAGTTTTTCGACCTAGTGTTACTATTGAGGTATCCCCTTGCAATGCCTCTACCTCTATTGTTATTTTTGTTCCTTTCATAACCATTATTATAATTGTTGTTATTGTACTGTCTATTGTTGTTTCTACCATTATTTGAAAATTTTGGATAGGAAGAATTATGGTATCTACCATTATGATTCGTCCTAAATTGCATGATGTTATTCTGTCGTGTAGACGCTTCAACCTCAATTGCTATCTGTACAGCTTCATTAAATGTAGCTATTCTTGATGCTTGTACTACCTGTCTACATGCTTCATTTAATCCATTTTTAAAAAAATTTAATCCTAGTTGGTCATTTAACTTTATTATAACTCTTTTATTGGCTTCATCCTGTTCAGCTATCTGAATCTCATTTAATTGTGAAATTAGTACTTCTATTCGCTCTGCATATTTGTTAACTTCTTGTGTTCCCTGATGCTGTCTAGCTAAATCATTATGTAGTTTTAATGGGTTTATTTTTGTTTTGTAAATATCTGTTAAAAATTTCTTTAAATCTGAAAAATTGTCAGGTTCTTTGTCTAGAGTCAGTAGCCTATTTTTTGCTTTGTCAGTAACTTTAGTTGCTATAACAAATCTAATTAATTTTTTCTTTTCACTTTCTTCACCTAAGGTGTTATGATAGAATTCAATTAGCCCAAAAAAATTTGAAAGGTTCTTCGATTCACCGTTAAATTCTGTAATAAGCTTTGTAGCTGTTAACATATTAAATTCTGCCATTTTTGTTGGTTCAGTTTTTTTTGTTTTTGGCTTAAGTATTTCTAAGATTTGTTTTTCTATTACTTTAAAGTGTACTGATATTTCTTCTATTTCCGTTTTATCTGTTTTTTCTATAAGTATTTCTTTCCATATATTGTCAATTTCTTTCTTTGTTTTGTCAATGTATTCTTGAGTTGGAAATGCTTTTTAAACTATCCATAATAGAAATGACTTCAAATGTATTTTATAATTTTTTTTTTTTTATTTTTTTTTTTTTTTTTAGACATTATTTATTCTATTTCTTATAATTTGTTTTCTAACATATTTCTTATAGTAAGAATGAACTTTCGCTACTAATAAAATGATTAGTATTACCAGAGTTATATTGTTAATATTCGAACTGCTTAAAATCTGCTGGCTGCTACTCAGGTTGTTGTTATATATTCTGGAATACTGTCTTGGACTTCTTGCATCAAAGGAATATATTCTTCTACTGTTGTTGGCGCGTTGAGATCCTCAAAAAGATCATCAAGCTCTTGATGTGAGTAGCTCATCTAGGATAGAAAGTTGACGGCCGGTGAGGTGAACGTTGAAGACACACTAACTGACTTTTGGAAGATCTTTAAATACGATATTTTTGGTCCGCGTCTTGTTGTTAAATTAAATTTAACCAACAAGTTGGCAGGATCGCCATGTAAAGTACTACCCTAATTCTTCCCTACTTTTTTGCTGTATAAGCGCAGCTCGCTTTAAATGGATGGCTAGAGAGCCGCAGTTTAATAATTAATACACACTCAGTGTAAGAAATGGAATTGAATTTATTTACATTTTCTTACAGCTATTTATACCTAAATTATATTACAAATCTATTTGGGATATCCCCTCTTATGAACTAAATTACAAATAAGAATGCATCAGCATTCTGCTTCTAATAAATAAATTATTGGGGCAGTCGTCTCATTTCTAATGTTGACGAACTTGCATTCGGGAGTAGTGTAACAAAATACATTCACTGAGCAATCACAAAGCAACGTAGTCAAAACGATGTCTTTGAACTTAGCTGGCCAAAGGGGCAACATAATTGTGTACATCGTTTTACTATGATATTAAGTATCAATGAAAACGTGCTTGTTTGTTTGTTTCTAGTATTTTGGTTGTGGCTTTTCGAATGAATGTTATTACACTACAACCTTAAAAGGATGTTAACCACAGCTCCCGTTCTTTAACATCCGGATTTTTCGAAAAAATTCTTCATCCAGTGTGATGCATCAGATGCAGGAATCGGCGCCGTCTTGTTCCAAAAGAACGCAGAAGATGAAGAAACGCCGATAGCCTATTTTTCACAAAAATTTAACAAAAGCCAGAGAAACTACAGTGTGACCGAGAAGGAGTGCATGGCGGCCGTGATGGCAGTGCAAAAATTCAGGCCGTATGTCGAAGGCATGGACTTTACGGTCATCACTGATCATTCTAGCCTCCGATGGTTAATGAGCATGAAAGATCTTAGTGGCAAATTAGCCAGATGGAGTTTGCTCTTACAGTCGTATGCCTTTGACATACAACACAGGAAGGGAAGCTTCAATGTAGTCCAGGACACTCTTTCTCGGGTACACGTAGATTCTCTGGATATAGAAATTGTAGCGCCTCTGATCGATTTAGAATCTCAAGAATTTAGATCCGAGGAATATATAAGTTTAATTCAAACCGTAAAAGACCATAACAATGAACTCCCGGATCTTAAAGTCGAGGATGGGTTCGTGTACAAGCGCGCGTTCACTAAAATGGGTGAAAGAGCAATGCTAGAGCATTCGTGGCTTCTGTGGGTTCCATCCGGATTAACCGAAGAAATAATAAGGAGAACGCACAACCCTCCTCAAGTTGCTCATGGTGGTATAGCAAAAACACTTTACCGAATTCGTCAATATTTTTACTGGCCGAATATGACGGTCCAGATCCGCGAATATGTGTCTAAATGTTCTGTTTGTAAGCAAAGTAAAGCGTCAAGTCAAATATCTCGTCCTCCTATTGTCAATTATTATTGTTCCAACCGTCCATTTGAAAAATTGTACATTGACTTCTTGGGACCTTATCCCAGATCTAAATCGGGCAATGCATTCGTATTCGTTGTCTTAGATCATATGTCTAAATTTGTTTTCTTGAAAGCTTTGAAAAATGCGAACACGCCAAGTGTTATAAGGTTTTTATACCAAGAGGTATTTAACATGTTCGGAGTTCCTCGCCTAATCCATTCCGACAACGGAAAACAGTTTCAAGCCAAAGAATTTGAAAATTTTCTTCAAAAGTACGGCATTAAACATATGCGCACGGCAAATTATGCACCTCAATCGAATGCTTCAGAGAGTCAACCGCACATTGTTGGCAGCAATCCGAGCATATCTCAAAACGGACCAACGGGATTGGGATTATCACCTGAGTGACATAGCGTGTGCTCTGAGAAGTGCAGTTCACAGTTCTACCGGGGTATCTCCATACTTTGCTTTATTCGGCACAAATATCATCATGCACGGTAGTAGCTATGATCTGGCAGAAAAGTTAAACGCACTGAACGATAGCGAACTGATGATCCTTCCCCGTCAAAATCGGTTGGAGTGCATACGGAAGCGAATTCGCGAAAATATTTTGAAAACCGTTGAGAGGTCAGCGAAAGCTTACAATACACGCACAAAAAAAGTTAGATTCATGCCCGGTCAGGAAGTCTATAGAAGAAATTTTATTCTGAGCAATTCATCAAAGAACTTGTCAGCAAAGTTATGTCCAAAATATGTAAAATGTCGTATAGCTAGGCAAATTGTTACTCATATGTACGAACTCGAGAATCTATCTGGAAAAAAAGTTGGCATATACCATGCCAAAGATCTTAAACAATAGTTGAAATCAGGTGCCATCGATTCTCAAGACAAGAAAAAAAAAACAATCCAGTAAAACCCCAAACACCGTTTTGGTAAAACACACATACAACGCTTAAGCCAAAATCACTAGAAAAATTGAAGTTTCAAACCGAACCACGATGTAATTACATTTCATAGTAAAGCAATTTCTTTCAAAATCCAATTTAAAGGGTTATTTCAATTATATTTGTGTTTATTATGTAGCTTGTGATCTTGTATCCTAACTAAAACTTAATATCTAATTTTTGTATCTAAATAATCATAAGGGTAAATGACTTACGTTTATCTTACAATTCCACCAAGTTTTGATAAAGAACCCGTGATACCTCATCTGTGATATAGTACGATGCTCCTGATCTGTGATAAATCCTTTCTGCGACATGTAATGACTTTCCTTCAGCAAACTGTGATAAATTTCCTCATACAACCTGTGATAACACCTTTGATTCAACCTGTGATAAAATAGTTTAGTTTATTATTCCCTATGTTGTTTACTTACATGTTATTTATTAAAACGGTCTCGTCAAAACAGTGAAAACTGTACGCGACCTTACTCAACAATTCCTTATGATCGTTCAGGTCGAGGAAAATCGATTTTAGGGATATGGGGAGGTCAAAGACCTTTCATCACATGAGGTTGTGAAACAGTCCAATACAATCTGGTTAATTAACTAGAGTAGCGGTATTAGTCCGTCTGCAAAGTACACGGCAGATCTATGGACCCATGAGGTTCGCTCCAGCAGCTGAAGTTAAGCAGTATCTTGAAAGGCAAACAAAAGAAAAATTATGATAAAAATATGTTATTAGATTCGGTACTTCAATACTTACTCGTTAAAGTCGTAGCATTTTAATAGGAAAGTGCTAGCCTATTTATACATATAATTGTACACCACCGCAATCTGCGAGAAGAGTTGCTTGCGCGGCTTGGTTAGCGTGGGTTAACTCACCACGTTGAAAAATGGCCAGGCGTCCTTTTTTTTCTGTCCTTTTAGTTGGAGTAAATCCTTCAAGGACAGAAATTTTGTTGTGAACGCCTGGAGCGATGCCGGCAGCCGTCTCCTGGGGCCTGCTAAAATATCATAATATTAAGAAAAAAGAATAAAAATAGAATAGAATAAATAAAATAAACACTTCCCAATCTCACCGCCATCTTTCCTCTGCATGTTGTTTAGATCATCGAGAAAGAACTAATAGAGAGAACCAACTTCGACGGTTGCTCTCTTTTTGCCTACAAACTGTGATTTGGCCACCAACTTGCATATGTATTAACTCCATATAAAAAAAATGTGGGGAACAAATACTTATGCAAGTTTGTGCACATACTCACCACGAGAGAGAAATAATAAGGAGAACGCACAACCCTCCTCAAGTTGCTCATGGTGGTATAGCAAAAACACTTTACCGAATTCGTCAATATTTTTACTGGCCGAATATGACGGTCCAGATCCGCGAATATGTGTCTAAATGTTCTGTTTGTAAGCAAAGTAAAGCGTCAAGTCAAATATCTCGTCCTCCTATTGTCAATTATTATTGTTCCAACCGTCCATTTGAAAAATTGTACATTGACTTCTTGGGACCTTATCCCAGATCTAAATCGGGCAATGCATTCGTATTCGTTGTCTTAGATCATATGTCTAAATTTGTTTTCTTGAAAGCTTTGAAAAATGCGAACACGCCAAGTGTTATAAGGTTTTTATACCAAGAGGTATTTAACATGTTCGGAGTTCCTCGCCTAATCCATTCCGACAACGGAAAACAGTTTCAAGCCAAAGAATTTGAAAATTTTCTTCAAAAGTACGGCATTAAACATATGCGCACGGCAAATTATGCACCTCAATCGAATGCTTCAGAGAGTCAACCGCACATTGTTGGCAGCAATCCGAGCATATCTCAAAACGGACCAACGGGATTGGGATTATCACCTGAGTGACATAGCGTGTGCTCTGAGAAGTGCAGTTCACAGTTCTACCGGGGTATCTCCATACTTTGCTTTATTCGGCACAAATATCATCATGCACGGTAGTAGCTATGATCTGGCAGAAAAGTTAAACGCACTGAACGATAGCGAACTGATGATCCTTCCCCGTCAAAATCGGTTGGAGTGCATACGGAAGCGAATTCCCGAAAATATTTTGAAAACCGTTGAGAGGTCAGCGAAAGCTTACAATACACGCACAAAAAAAGTTAGATTCATGCCCGGTCAGGAAGTCTATAGAAGAAATTTTATTCTGAGCAATTCATCAAAGAACTTGTCAGCAAAGTTATGTCCAAAATATGTAAAATGTCGTATAGCTAGGCAAATTGTTACTCATATGTACGAACTCGAGAATCTATCTGGACAAAAAGTTGGCATATACCATGCCAAAGATCTTAAACAATAGTTGAAATCAGGTGCCATCGATTCTCAAGACAAGAAAAAAAAAAAACAATCCAGTAAAACCCCGAACACCGTTTTGGTAAAACACACATACAACGCTTAAGCCAAAATCACTAGAAAAATTGAAGTTTCAAACCGAACCACGATGTAATTACATTTCATAGTAAAGCAATTTCTTTCAAAATCCAATTTAAAGGGTTATTTCAATTATATTTGTGTTTATTATGTAGCTTGTGATCTTGTATCCTAACTAAAACTTAATATCTAATTTTTGTATCTAAATAATCATAAGGGTAAATGACTTACGTTTATCTTACAATTCCACCAAGTTTTGATAAAGAACCCGTGATACCTCATCTGTGATATAGTACGATGCTCCTGATCTGTGATAAATCCTTTCTGCGACATGTAATGACTTTCCTTCAGCAAACTGTGATAAATTTCCTCATACAACCTGTGATAACACCTTTGATTCAACCTGTGATAAAATAGTTTAGTTTATTATTCCCTATGTTGTTTACTTACATGTTATTTATTAAAACGGTCTCGTCAAAACAGTGAAAACTGTACGCGACCTTACTCAACAATTCCTTATGATCGTTCAGGTCGAGGAAAATCGATTGTAGGGATATGGGGAGGTCAAAGACCTTTCATCACATGAGGTTGTGAAACAGTCCAATACAATCTGGTTAATTAACTAGAGTAGCGGTATTAGTCCGTCTGCAAAGTACACGGCAGATCTATGGACCCATGAGGTTCGCTCCAGCAGCTGAAGTTAAGCAATATCTTGAAAGGCAAACAAAAGAAAAATTATGATAAAAATATGTTATTAGATTCGGTACTTCAATACTTACTCGTTAAAGTCGTAGCATTTTAATAGGAAAGTGCTAGCCTATTTATACATATAATTGTACACCACCGCAATCTGCGAGAAGAGTTGCTTGCGCGGCTTGGTTAGCGTGGGTTAACTCACCACGTTGAAAAATGGCCAGGCGTCCTTTTTTTTCTGTCCTTTTAGTTGGAGTAAATCCTTCAAGGACAGAAATTTTGTTGTGAACGCCTGGAGCGATGCCGGCAGCCGTCTCCTGGGGCCTGCTAAAATATCATAATATTAAGAAAAAAGAATAAAAATAGAATAGAATAAATAAAATAAACACTTCCCAATCTCACCGCCATCTTTCCTCTGCATGTTGTTTAGATCATCGAGAAAGAACTAATAGAGAGAACCAACTTCGACGGTTGCTCTCTTTTTGCCTACAAACTGTGATTTGGCCACCAACTTGCATATGTATTAACTCCATATAAAACAAATGTGGGGAACAAATACTTATGCAAGTTTGTGCACATACTCACCACGAGAGAGAAAAAACTTTTCTCTCTGCTCACTACCTTCTAAAAATGGCGACCACCTTTGAAAAATGGCGGATGTAGTCAGCTGTTCAGAGGTGTTCAAAGAAAATTCAAAATTGTGTATGAACAACTTTTTGGTACTCTCATTTAGTTCGTTTGAGAGTAATATCATTCGAATATGAAGTGAAATTAATTACTCTTGTTAGGTGCCAGAACAATGAAGATTTAGAAACAATTCTAAATTACGTATTTAGATAAATATTACTTAGTTATTTGAAGTCAGTTTTAATCATTAAGTAAGTAAAATAAATTAGGTGGTGCAACAGTCCAATAAGAATTAGGACCTAGAAACATAAAACTCTGAAAGCACTACTACTATTATTTGTATTATTAGCTGAGTTTATGCGTTTAATTTTCGCTCAGACCGTTGAAAGATGCAAAAAAAACTCAGATTTGTTTCAATTTTCAGAGTTTATCGACTTAATTTTGTCGATGTGAGAGTTGCAGGAACATTGAAAACGAGAGTTACAGAATGTAAACATGGAACATTGAAAACATTTTTATATACTCATCTCTTTTTCCATTCCTATTTTATTTGTGTGTACTCGTTGTTTATTTTCTTTGCATTACTCACGACATTTCCAATATGCCGAAAATAAGTGATTTAAGTAGACACTAAATAAAAAGACGGTCAACTTGTTACTTCTGTTGCCAATTTTCATTGCATAAGATGTGTGAATAGGTGATAAGCTATTCTTACTGCTTTCCCCTAAGGTAGTGTGTTGCTTTAAAAGGCTTAACTACATAAGCCGAAAAGTACTTTTGTACAAAAGTTAAAATATTTGTATTCTCGCTAGGTCAGTGGTTTTGTGAAAAGAATATACAAATTTGTTCTTCAACAAAAATTTAAGTCTTATGCATCATTTTTATAAGTTTTCCAGTTCTAACTATTTATATATTATCATTCAGTTATATAGCAACAAGGAAAAATATGTGAGGGAAAGTTCTAACTACAGTTTTTCTGAAAGTGCATTGTGGCTTATTCATAGATGTTTGCTAAACTTTTTAGGATATACATAAATAAATGCAAATGAAAGTTAAGGGCTAAACCTGAAGAACTATGAACATAGAAAATGCTGTGTTCAAGTAATTATTATCGCATCCAAATTTCATCATTGATTTTTTTGGTGTATAAAAAGCTAAAAAAGTGATTCATGACAAATAAATGCTACGTTAACACTAAGTTCCAGAAAATATCGATTGATACGGCAATTGCAGAAGATATGGATATTTTATATAAATATTCCCGGTAAACTGTTGAACTTTATTATTTCCGCCTTTTATAATTCAATGTAAAAGAATTCAATGCAGTATATTTTAGATAATACAGTAGTTAAGTTAATAGTTAAGGTATTACTATTGAAATAAACATAACATTCATTTATAAAAAACGTTTACTCGTTCATATATACAAATAAAGTCTAGTCTAAAAAATCTTAACCTTGTTAAACACTTTCTGCACACATCCTTTCTTGTTTTGGTTGTTCCTGCCATCTATCTATAACTTAGAGATAAAGAAGAGAAAAACAAATTCACCACGAACTACCGGTATAACTTCTTCCGTTATTTATTGACAAACAAAAATGTTTTGCTAGAATTAATTTGAATTATAGGAGTATTTTTGTAGATATAAAAACGACAAGATGTTAGCAAAATTAAAAAAAAAATTCATGAGAATTACAAATATTATAATGAGACTTTAAAAAACATAGCCTTCTTCACTTCTTGGCTATTAGTATCAATAAACAAAAATGAGAAATATCGCATTTCCCGGAAATGATGTTTTTTTGTGTACTCTTCTCCGAGGTGAAAACATGTATACACCGATACAAATTCAACAAGCTATAAAAAATGAGAGTAAGAGGTTTCGAAGAGACGGAGACGAGGAAATTTGGTTCTCTCATTTAGTTTTTTCTCTCTGGTTTAGATAGACAACTCTCAGTCTCAATCTCATTTCAATTCGCAATCTCAACCTTAGAACCAAAGATTATCTTATTCTCAAACATAGAACCAAAGATAATCTTATTCAGGAATACAAACTTCCATTGACATTGTTGATGGCGCATCCCAAACAGCTGATACATGAGATCGTTAGTATGTGGTTTCGTTGCAGTAGCAGAGACGGTTTGCAAAGGGATGTAAAGTTGTTTATGAGTTTGAAACGACCCGAGGTTGATGTTGTACGAAGAATGTGGTAAACTTAAGCAATATTCACATGAGCACGACCAACGACCAACGAATGAACGAATATTCGTTGATTTGGACATTTCTTTCACATGAGAGTTTTTAATTCGTCGCGAATGAAGTTTGACATTCACCACCGAAACCAAAACAAGAATGATTTTTTTAGGTTAAGTACGCGCGATTTTTTTATTCGTTGTGAGTGTGGATAATGTGGAACGCGAATAAAGCTTGACAGTTCGTATCAACTATAATTTTTTTCGCGACGAATAAATTTGTTTTCTTAAATTTATTAATATATGATATTGAAAAGTAAAAGTATGCATCATAAATCAAATATAAACTATATTGCTATCGTTTTGTTAAGAATTTGTGTGGAAATATGTCTTCCAACGTATATAAACTCACATTTTGTAATTAATTCGTCGTTCGTTGGTCGCGCTCATGTGAATGCTGCTTTAGGTCTTGATTTTGTTTTCTAACGCCATCTATTTGTCAGCTTCAAATCAACGTAATGAAAAGGTGACGTTTTTTTTGAAAACAACCACTACGTTAAAAAATCAACACCAATACCTAACCGGATAGAAATGACTAGCGGATAGCATGATACAACTAAAACAGATTGCGCATTCGCATTTCTATTTTTGTTTCGTTCTGCGCATCTACGTCACGGACACTCAACGAGTTTGACGTTTATTATTCAGTATGTGAAATCAAAACAAAACAATGGCACTAATTTGTTTAGATATTTTGTTATTATAATAAAACGTTAATATTTTTCATTTAGGTAAATGGTTTTAAATAGTTAATATTTGTGTTTCTTCGTAAGTTAAAGAAAATTTGTGTGTTTGAGTGAAAGAAATTAATAAAAAATCGAAGTGAATGAAGAATTTGGTGTATTTTTTTTCTTTTTCATTCGGATGCATTTTTCTTCATAGAATTACCTGGAAGATTGTTTAATTAGTGATAAATAGTTAAATAAAAGATATGATGGTCTTTTTGAATCAGTGGTTTTTCAACCTTTTATTTAATTAATAATTTTTTTGTATATTCTTTTTCTGGACAGTTTGTTTTCAGTGATTTGTCTATTCAGTTTTCGCATTCGGAAGTGCATACGACAACGAAAGAAAAGCTTCATAATCTTCTCATCACATTTGATCTTTGCTTTCTCGGCAACTTCAAGTAAATGCTGGATGTAGTTTGGACAGATATAAATGCCTTCACCTTCTCCATTTACTGAATTAAAAACATTTTCTAATGTAGCGAAATGAGCCATCATTGTGGGATTTGCTTTAGACAAGCCTCCTTCGTCCAAATGATTGACCCAAGAGCTTTCGTCTGGTTCAATTTGTTCCAGGTTTGGTATGGTGTTTTTAAAAACGATGGCAAATGTAGCCAGCCAAGTTTTCCAAACCATCGTAAGAAAATGGGAGATTTTCTTTTGGCCCAGAAGCAATAGGCATGCTGTTGTCGACTTTGACAACGACAAAAATCCTTCCTAAAAAACCGAATATCGCTAAGATGAATCGATTATAAAATTGTGAGATAAAACCTGTCAAAGAAATTTCTTCCAAACATAAGTCTGGTGAATTATCCACACCAACATTTCCGTTGTCAGAAAGTGCACCTTCATTTTGCCCAAGGATGTATGACGTCATCCTGTACTTAAACTCTTGGCCATCTGGTTGATCATAAAGACCACCTTTAGCTCTTATGACACCGAAGAAGTTTTCAAGGACGTCTTGGTTCAATCGGTATGTCATTATGAACTTAACGCCAAAACGTTCCAATACATCCTTGTGCAATAATTGCAGGGCGTTATTGTTAGTATATATATAATGAACTATTTGTATATATATACTTTACTATAAAAACACTTGTGATATTAATATTTATAGGTTTACTATCGAACAATATTGAAGTTCGATATTTTTCAGTTTATTTTTTTTGATCATATTTTCTTGTACAATAAACATCTTATTTAATTTTTGTCGAATTAAATTTTCTTCTTATTTATAAATTGGATTTCCTGGAATAGCCGTTCTAATAGTTATTAGATTGGTCGATACCTTCAATATAATATATTCAATAGTGTTTATTTGAAATAGTTTTGTAGTTTATCTTTTTGAAATGGTAGCAAACATTTTTTGCCAACTACCCGCATATTTAAAATCATATCCGACATGTCATCTAAAATTTTATTTTGGGTTTCCAAAGGTAGTCCGTATGCGTGGACCCTTTCACGTGAATTACTGTAGGGAGACCTGACATTCATGACGTCGAACCAATCATTTGTCTGCAAAAAAATTTAAACTGAAATACTGTGCGATACATTACTGTTTAGAGACTTACATATTTGAACAGTTGATAGCATTCTTCCCAACTTTCGTCTTCGAGGTATCCAAGGCTAACAGCTCGCGACAACGCTTTGAACAAGACCCACTGCTTCCAGAGATTTAAATTTCCTTATGGAAATTTATGAAAGCTGGAATCTTTTGTTATCTTATTTTTTTCGTTGTTGTTGCAGTCAAAAACAGAACAAACACCCATGTTTATTAATAAATGTTTTTTTTTTTGTATAAATTATGAACAATACCACTTTAAATAACTTTAAAATTAATTTCCGTTAACATTCACAACAGAAAATAGATTGAAATTGCGCCAAATATACTAGCTCTCTTCATTTGATTGACTGTTCGTGACGTCACAATAGTTTGACAACCAAAACCTTACATGCGCAATGCGCTATCTTTATTAGTTGTATCATGAGCGGATAGGTTAAATCGGATGATATCCGAATAATGTAGGAGGAGGAATCGGGAAATATGGTATGTTCGAAGGAGAACCGTAACCCCACGTACGAGTCAATATAAAACTTTTAACGACCAAGTACAGTCGCGCGCTGAGGAATAATAAAGACAATTTCATACAAAGAACTACGTGTACGGTGCGTTTTTTAGTTTGTCTGTTTTTTTAGTTAAGTAGGTTTTTACCTTTTTTTTTATATAGTGCCTTTTTCCTGCAACGTCCTACTTTAAAAATACCTTCAATAAAAAAAACCTGTGTTCCTCTGTGCCTGAAATAGGATAGCCCAAGGGCAAGAAAAAAAAAGTGTAACCTTAGTGGGGTGAGTTTAATAGTTTATATGTTTCACTCTCAAAATATAAAAAAAAGTGGCTAAAACTACAATTTTTTTAACTTAGGCTACGTCTACAAATGAATTTTGGCGGTCCCAAGTTGATCAAACAACTCTGGGCCGCCACTCAAATTTTATTTTTGGCCGGTGATTCTACAGTGGTATCAACACCACGGCGCCTCTGCCCCGGTGATCACCATCCTTTTTGGTTTGAAGGGGTAAATTGCCCAAGGACCACTGACTCCGGCACCGAGCTGGAAAACGTTATAATTACTTATATTTCCAATACATTAAAGTCTATAGTCAATTTTTTTGTATCTTAATGTTGATTCTTCACAAAAATAAAACTTACAACGCATGTGGATGAGATTTTTGAGTTTCTTTGTTTCGTTACAACGAAACATGGTTCTTTAAGAGAGTAATTTTTCAGGGGTGCTGACGGTAGCGGATGTCGACGGTGAAGATGGGATAACCGGAAAACGAAAATCGCCTTGTATAAGGTAAATCTAACCAATTGCCCAGGGATTTCATAGGTTGGGAGGGTTGGCATCACTACAACAACACCAGTAGTGCCTTCGAAGTGGTGATCGTCCGTCCGTGGTCCTCAAGATGTTTTTTTTTATTTTTGGCCTGATTTGTGTTTTTTGTTGCAGGTGAGGTTAAGATCCGGGGGCAAGATCCCCCCCCATTCCGGCGAGCTAACTGCCGCGCTCAACAAGCAGGCCGCGTCCCTCGGAACTTGACATTCCTATAACACCTAGTTGACCTCTTCCTTTTCAGTTTCCCTATCCATTTCGTTTCCGGTCTCTCCATTTCACACTCGTCCTACGCCTCCTATTGCCTCGCAACAAAATGGCGCCCAACGTCTTAGCATTTTTGCCAAGATTTTTTTTGTATTTTTCGTTTTTGTGATAGTCGAACTGAACTTACTGTGAATTTTCAAGCCTTGTAAGTCTGCCTCTGGAAAGTCTAGGACACACCTCGAGGTATTGCGACGAGTTTTTTTGAAATTTCACAGTGACTGCAGTTCATGAGTGTCTTCTCACTTCTTCTTTCTAAGTCTTTGTGTATTTTCCAGGTTCGTAAGTCTTCACCAGGAAGGTTTTAGACGCACCTAGGTGAATTGCGACGGATTTTTGGAAATACACGGGGATGGCGGTTGAAAAGTTTTTTTTGCTGGAATTTCGGCGAAGTTCTGAATTTGTAAGTCTTCATCAGGCAGGTCCGAGACGCACTTAGGTGAATCGCGACGAACTTCAGAGGCTAGCAGTTACAACAGCACTCTCTCTATGTCTTGTTTTACCTTTTTCCTTAATCCAAAATTTCACTTTTCTAACTGAATCTTTAATTTCTGTCCTTCTTGTCTAGTCTGATTAGGTTTTTGATTTGGGTACAGTGACCATGTTTGACAAATCGCCGAACATCGATGCACTCAGTTCCAACTTGTTTGTTTGAGTTTTCTTTTTGTTTTATTTTCTTCATCGTTTTAGGTCTTCTAACAAAGTTCTTAGAAACTGCTTAGAATTGCGGAAACGGAGAAGGAAACCAACTCATTTCTTTTGTACGTTCTCTTCAGTATTGTTTTTCCTTTTCTACCTCACCACTTCAAGGGATTTAAACATGTCCGTCTGCTGTCTTATTTATTTGTGAAAGATTCCGTAAGTAAGATTATCTCATGCCGATAATAAACCACCCGAAAAGTTACCAGAAGCACCCCGAATTCGAATACAAAAAAAAAACATCTAAACTCCGATTCCGATTTAATAGAAAAAAAAAAGAAAAAAGTTTCTAGAGAAAATAAAAACATCTTTCCTGAGTGAAAAGAATAAGTTTTTTTGCTTATATTATTTATCGTGTTTACTATTTATTGTTGGTTGTATATTATTTATTTATATATTTATTTATTTATCTATATTTGTTTCTATATTTATCCCTACGAATTTGTTTGTTTTCGAGACGAAAAACTTAGCGTTAATTCTACTTCGAAAATAAGAAAAGTTAAAGTTCGCCTTTTATTACTTAATAACTTATCGTTCTTTTTCCTGAGAAAAAAAAACGACTTAAGTTTGATAAGTATTGTGGTTTTTTGCTTTGTTAATTTATGTATGTTTTTTTTATTTATTAAAATTTTCTACATTTCCTATATATTACCTTAGTTCATATAATAGACTTAATACTTTTTTTGATAATCTATCTTATTTATTTCTACCTAAGCCCGAAATATTTCATAATCCAAAACTGCCTCGTTTTGGAATACGTTTGATTTGAAATAAAAGTGTTCTTTCGTAAGCTCACCTTTTCCAATACATTGAAGTTACATTTTGTTTTGGGTTATCCTTTTTTTTGGTACTAGTTTTTGTTTTCCAGTTAATTTTCTTTTGATCACGTCAATAACATTACAAGAAAAAAAAAATGAATCCCACAGGTAAAGATGAAGACGACCGTATAAATAGGTTCATCAGGGAAGCTGAAATCGAAGATAACGTCAGATTGACTAGATCAATCAGCCAGCAATTAAACGGTATCGAGAGGCGTCGCGTAATGCATTCCCCTCTCACATTTGAGAGACCATCCCGATCAGTATCCAACCTACCCGCTAGTTCAGATATACCCGTTGATAACATTCAGGACAACAGTTCTAGGGAATCAATTGCTACTCCTACTTACAGTCTCCTTAGTGGATTGGGGGCGGAAGTACTGCTACCTCAACGGGGTGGAAGTAATAGCTCGTTGAATGAAACGGTTAAGGCTAAAGCGGGTAAAGTACCCACTTCTAGTCTCCTAGTGTCGGTATGATTAACAGGGGTGGGTCTAGAGACGTTCTAGAGAGTCTTTCTCAAAGACCACCAGTAAATCCCAGAAGGGAAAAGGAAATTTTTTCTGAGGACTTGAAAGCATACATCAATTTAGCAGTGGTAGGCGCTTTCTCCTCATGCAAAAATTCCATTCAATCGGAGATAACTAATACTTTGAAGGATAAGATTCAGCATCAGTTGGGAGGATTTCTCAAAGATTTGAGTCTAGGAAAAACAAATCCACCAAACAATAACCAAACACCTCGAATGCCTGTATCTTCCTATAGCTTTCCACCACCGATTCATCCACCCTCTACAGAACATTCTCAGTTTGATCCAAGCCGAAGTGCTTTTGTCCCCCCGGGACAGCAATATAAGAGACAGTCAGATCAATTTAGGCGAAGTCAGGATAGGATAAACCGACATAATGAATTCCGTAATACCCCTCAAGCTCCGACTAGAAATCCTCCGAATCCGCCATGGCCATATGCTCATCAAATTCCTTTTGCACCACATTTGATTACTTCTGGATTTAGAGCCCCAATAAAAATCAAAACTACCAGCCGAATTGGCCTACCCTTAGAGACGCCCTTATGCGGCAATTCAGAAATCCTCGATCAGATTATGAAATAATTCGCGAGATTACTGATCGTAGGCAGGGATTCTCGGAAAAGATAGATGATTTTTTTGTGGCAATCAATAAAATAAAGTCCCAGCTGAGAATTCCAATCCCAGAAGTGGAATTGGTAAAGATCCTCAAAAAGAATCTAAACGAAAGATTCGTAAGCTTAATCTATCCTATGCCTGTATATTCATTAGATCAGCTGAGGAATGCCTGCAAGGATGTGGAAACTGCATTTCCAAGAAAAGATAGGGACCTTTCCAGACCACTCTTAAGACCGCAAAGCAAATATATGGCCAACGAGTTGGAATATGATGATCAGCCTCAATTTTTCGATGAACAGTTGGCTGCCTACCAATTTGGAGGGGCTAAACCAAAAGTTCCTTCTCGCAAATATGCAGATTGTCAAAACTTGGTATGTTGGAACTGCAAAGAACAGGGACATACATATTTTGATTGTGCTTCAGAAGTACTGAACGTATTCTGTTATAAGTGTGGACTTGAAGGAGATTACATTGCAAGCGCTGTAATCCGGGAAACCGATCGCTGAACGCGAAGGTTCCGGGGATTCGCGTTCGGTTCAAAATCAGAACCCCCAGTAAATTCTAAACCTGAAATTGTTACTCAACCTAATGGGTTCCAAAGTCCTCAGGGGATAGAGGGCGAAAACAAAATTGTATTGCTTAAAAGAGATACAACAAAGCATTCTGAAACTGTAATTAACCGTGAACCAAAATTATATCCTATTAAACCACTTCATGTCAGAATTAAAGAATATTATCGTGCTAGAGATAGAATTTTTAATAGTAAAAGTTATGTTCCTTCTAAAAACATTCTTAAAGCTAGGGAAAGATTCAAAATAAGAAAGGAATTCAAAAACCGAATTTCTTCTTCAAGAGTAGATCTATCGTCAGATCCCCGTCCTTATGCCGAAATAGAAGATAAAGAAGTCCTAGGATTATTAGATAGTGGAGCCAGCGTAAGCATCCTTGGCAAGAATTGTTTACAGCTAGTTGAAGTGTTAAAACTCCAAGTAAAATCCTTTCGTGCAGGAATTAAGACGGCTGACGGTAAGAATCAAAGTATTGTAGGAAAAGTAGAAGCTCAAATCCAGTACCAGGAAAGAGAAGAAAAGATTACCTTTTTCCTTGTACCTAACCTAGACCAAGAAATCTACTTAGGGGTAGACTTTTGGAAGATATTCCAACTAGCTCCAAACCTGATTAGTTCAATTTCATTAACGGATAAGGCTGATATCTTGAGCGCTCATCAGTTGAATTCCGATCAACAAGCCAGTTTAGAAGCAGTCAAGGAGAAATTTCTTTGTTTCGACCGAGATGGTCTTGGAAAAACTACGCTCATGGAACATGTTATAGATACCGGAGATGCGATCCCTGTGAAACAGCGTCACTACCCTGTCTCTCCAGCAGTACAAGCTATTCTGTACGAAGAGTTAGATCGGATGTTGAGTCTTGGCGTTATCGAGGAGAGCGAAAGTCCCTGGTGCTCACCAGTAGTGCTCTTGAGGAAATCAGGCAAAAATCGACTTTGCCTGGATTCTCGCAAGGTGAATGCACTGACAAAAAAGAATGCAAATCCTCTCCCCCATATCGAGGGACTCATCAGCCGACTACCGGATACGTACTACATTAGCAGTATCGACCTAAAAGAAGCATTCTGGCAAATACCCCTGGAGAGAAAGAGTAGGGAAAAGACCGCCTTTGCGGTACCGGGAAGACCCTTGTACCAATTCACTGTCATGCCCTTTGGGTTGTGTAATGCAGCCCAAAGGTTATGCCAGTTAATGGACAAGGTGAATCCTGCACGACTTAGAGATCGTGTCTTCGTATATCTGGACGATTTATTTATCATGGCGCCAGATTTCCAGACTCATATAAAACTTTTAAGTGAGGTAGCAGATTGCTTACGCAAAGCTAATCTCACCATTAACTTAAAAAAATCGAAGTTCTGCTTTAAGGAGGTAAAATACTTAGGCTTCATAATAGGCGGTGGGAAGCTTAAAACCGACCCAGCCAAGGTGGAGGCCATTGTTGACTTTCCGGTTCCCAAAACACCAAGGCAGGTTCGGCGATTGCTTGGACTAGCAGGATGGTATCGGAAATTTATCAAGGATTTTTCTAGTCTGACTGCCCCCTTGACTGACCTGCTGAAAAAGAAAAATGAAAAATTGAAGATGACGGACGAGGCCCGTAAAGCGTTCGAGGACCTTAAAAGGATGTTAACCACAGCTCCCGTTCTTTCACATCCGGATTTTTCGAAAAAATTCTTCATCCAGTGTGATGCATCAGATGCAGGAATCGGCGCCGTCTTGTTCCAAAAGATGAAGAAACGCCGATAGCCTATTTTTCACAAAAATTTAACAAAAGCCAGAGAAACTACAGTGTGACCGAGAAGGAGTGCATGGCGGCCGTGATGGCAGTGCAAAAATTCCGGCCGTATGTCGAAGGCATGGACTTTACGGTCATCACTGATCATTCTAGCCTCCGCTGGTTAATGAGCATGAAAAATCTTAGTGGCAAATTAGCCAGATGGAGTTTGCTCTTACAGTTGTATGCCTTTGACATACAACACAGGAAGGGAAGCTTCAATGTAGTCCCGGACACTCTTTCTCGGGTACACGTAGATTCTCTGGATATAGAAATTGTAGCGCCTCTGATCGATTTAGAATCTCAAGAATTTAGATCCGAGGAATATATAAGTTTAATTCAAACCGTAAAAGACCATAACAATGAACTCCCGGATCTTAAAGTCGAGGATGGGTTCGTGTACAAGCGCGCGTTCACTAAAATGGGTGAAGAAGCAATGCTAGAGCATTCGTGGCTTCTGTGGGTTCCATCCGGATTAACCGAAGAAATAATAAGGAGAACGCACAACCCTCCTCAAGTTGCTCATGGTGGTATAGCAAAAACACTTTACCGAATTCGTCAATATTTTTACTGGCCGAATATGACGGTCCAGATCCGCGAATATGTGTCTAAATGTTCTGTTTGTAAGCAAAGTAAAGCGTCAAGTCAAATATCTCGTCCTCCTATTGTCAATTATTATTGTTCCAACCGTCCATTTGAAAAATTGTACATTGACTTCTTGGGACCTTATCCCAGATCTAAATCGGGCAATGCATTCGTATTCGTTGTCTTAGATCATATGTCTAAATTTGTGTTCTTGAAAGCTTTGAAAAATGCGAACACGCCAAGTGTTATAAGGTTCTTATACCAAGAGGTATTTAACATGTTCGGAGTTCCTCGCCTAATCCATTCCGACAACGGAAAACAGTTTCAAGCCAAAGAATTTGAAAATTTTCTTCAAAAGTACGGCATTAAACATATGCGCACGGCAAATTATGCACCGCAATCGAATGCTTCAGAGAGTCAACCGCACATTGTTGGCAGCAATCCGAGCATATCTCAAAACGGACCAACGGGATTGGGATTATCACCTGAGTGACATAGCGTGTGCTCTGAGAAGTGCAGTTCACAGTTCTACCGGGGTATCTCCATACTTTGCTTTATTCGGCACAAATATCATCATGCACGGTAGTAGCTATGATCTGGCAGAAAAGTTAAACGCACTGAACGATAGCGAACTGATGATCCTTCCCCGTCAAAATCGGTTGGAGTGCATACGGAAGCGAATTCGCGAAAATATTTTGAAAACCGTTGAGAGGTCAGCGAAAGCTTACAATACACGCACAAAAAAAGTTAGATTCATGCCCGGTCAGGAAGTCTATAGAAGAAATTTTATTCTGAGCAATTCATCAAAGAACTTGTCAGCAAAGTTATGTCCAAAATATGTAAAATGTCGTATAGCTAGGCAAATTGGTACTCATATGTACGAACTCGAGAATCTATCTGGAAAAAAAGTTGGCATATACCATGCCAAAGATCTTAAACAATAGTTGAAATCAGGTGCCATCGATTCTCAAGAAAAAAAAAAAACAATCCAGTAAAACCCCGAACACCATTTTGGTAAAACACACATACAACGCTTAAGCCAAAATCACTAGAAAAATTGAATTTTCAAACCGAACCACGATGTAATTACATTTCATAGTAAAGCAATTTCTTTCAAAATCCAATTTAAAGGGTTATTTCAATTATATTTGTGTTTATTATGTAGCTTGTGATCTTGTATCCTAACTAAAACTTAATATCTAATTTTTGTATCTAAATAATCATAAGGGTAAATGACTTACGTTTATCTTACAATTCCACCAAGTTTTGATAAAGAACCCGTGATACCTCATCTGTGATATAGTACGATGCTCCTGATCTGTGATAAATCCTTTCTGCGACATGTAATGACTTTCCTTCAGCAAACTGTGATAAATTTCCTCATACAACCTGTGATAACACCTTTGATTCAACCTGTGATAAAATAGTTTAGTTTATTATTCCCTATGTTGTTTACTTACATGTTATTTATTAAAACGGTCTCGTCAAAACAGTGAAAACTGTACGCGACCTTACTCAACAATTCCTTATGATCGTTCAGGTCGAGGAAAATCGATTGTAGGAATATGGGGAGTTCAAAGACCTTTCATCACATGAGGTTGTGAAACAGTCCAATACAATCTGGTTAATTAACTAGAGTAGCGGATTAGTCCGTCTGCAAAGTACACGGCAGATCTATGGACCCATGAGGTTCGCTCCAGCAGCTGAAGTTAAGCAGTATCTTGAAAGGCAAACAAAAGAAAAATTATGATAAAAATATGTTATTAGATTCGGTACTTCAATACTTACTCGTTAAAGTCGTAGCATTTTAATAGGAAAGTGCTAGCCTATTTATACATATAATTGTACACCACCGCAATCTGCGAGAAGAGTTGCTTGCCCGGCTTGGTTAGCGTGGGTTAACTCACCACGTTGAAAAATGGCCAGGCGTCCTTTTTTTTCTGTCCTTTTAGTTGGAGTAAATCCTTCAAGGACAGAAATTTTGTTGTGAACGCCTGGAGCGATGCCGGCAGCCGTCTCCTGGGGCCTGCTAAAATATCATAATATTAAGAAAAAAGAATAAAAATAGAATAGAATAAATAAAATAAACACTTCCCAATCTCACCGCCATCTTTCCTCTGCATGTTGTTTAGATCATCGAGAAAGAACTAATAGAGAGAACCAACTTCGACGGTTGCTCTCTTTTTGCCTACAAACTGTGATTTGGCCACCAACTTGCATATGTATTAACTCCATATAAAAAAAATGTGGGGAACAAATACTTATGCAAGTTTGTGCACATACTCACCACGAGAGAGAAAAAACTTTTCTCTCTTTTCTCTCTGCTCACTACCTTCTAAAAATGGCGACCACCTTTGAAAAATGGCGGATGTAGTCAGCTGTTCAGAGGTGTTCAAAGAAAATTCAAAATTGTGTATGAACAACTTTTTGGTACTCTCATTTAGTTCGTTTGAGAGTAATATCATTCGAATATGAAGTGAAATTAATTACTCTTGTTAGGTGCCAGAACAATGAAGATTTAGAAACAATTCTAAATTACGCATTGAGATAAATATTACTTAGTTATTTGAAGTCAGTTTTAATCATTAAGTAAGTAAAATAAATTAGGTGGTGCAACAGTCCAATAAGAATTAGGACCTAGAAACATAAAACTCTGAAAGCACTACTACTATTATTTGTATTATTAGCTGAGTTTATGCGTTTAATTTTCGCTCAGACCGTTGAAAGATGCAAAAAAAACTCAGATTTGTTTCAATTTTCAGAGTTTATCGACTTAATTTTGTCGATGTGAGAGTTGCAGGAACATTGAAAACGAGAGTTACAGAATGTAAACATGGAACATTGAAAACATTTTTATATACTCATCTCTTTTTCCATTCCTATTTTATTTGTGTGTACTCGTTGTTTATTTTCTTTGCATTACTCACGACATTTCCAATATGCCGAAAATAAGTGATTTAAGTAGACACTAAATAAAAAGACGGTCAACTTGTTACTTCTGTTGCCAATTTTCATTGCATAAGATGTGTGAATAGGTGATAAGCTATTCTTACTGCTTTCCCCTAAGGTAGTGTGTTGCTTTAAAAGGCTTAACTACATAAGCCGAAAAGTACTTTTGTACAAAAGTTAAAATATTTGTATTCTCGCTAGGTCAGTGGTTTTGTGAAAAGAATATACAAATTTGTTCTTCAACAAAAATTTAAGTCTTATGCATCATTTTTATAAGTTTTCCAGTTCTAACTATTTATATATTATCTTTCAGTTATATAGCAACAAGGAAAAATATGTGAGGGAAAGTTCTAACTACAGTTTTTCTGAAAGTGCATTGTGGCTTATTCATAGATGTTTGCTAAACTTTTTAAGATATACATAAATAAATGCAAATGAAAGTTAAGGGCTAAACCTGAAGAACTATGAACATAGAAAATGCTGTGTTCAAGTAATTATTATCGCATCCAAATTTCATCATTGATTTTTTTGGTGTATAAAAAGCTAAAAAAGTGATTCATGACAAATAAATGCTACGTTAACACTAAGTTCCAGAAAATATCGATTGATACGGCAATTGCAGAAGATATGGATATTTTATATAAATATTCCCGGTAAACTGTTGAACTTTATTATTTCCGCCTTTTATAATTCAATGTAAAAGAATTCAATGCAGTATATTTTAGATAATACAGTAGTTAAGTTAATAGTTAAGGTATTACTATTGAAATAAACATAACATTCATTTATAAAAAACGTTTACTCGTTCATATATACAAATAAAGTCTAGTCTAAAAAATCTTAACCTTGTTAAACACTTTCTGCACACATCCTTTCTTGTTTTGGTTGTTCCTGCCATCTATCTATAACTTAGAGATAAAGAAGAGAAAAACAAATTCACCACGAACTACCGGTATAACTTCTTCCGTTATTTATTGACAAACAAAAATGTTTTGCTAGAATTAATTTGAATTATAGGAGTATTTTTGTAGATATAAAAACGACAAGATGTTAGCAAAATTAAAAAAAAAAAAATCATGAGAATTACAAATATTATAATGAGACTTTAAAAAACATAGCCTTCTTCACTTCTTGGCTATTAGTATCAATAAACAAAAATGAGAAATGTCGCATTTCCCGGAAATGATGTTTTTTTGTGTACTCTTCTCCGAGGTGAAAACATGTATACACCGATACAAATTCAACAAGCTATAAAAAATGAGAGTAAGAGGTTTCGAAGAGACGGAGACGAGGAAATTTGGTTCTCTCATTTAGTTTTTTCTCTCTGGTTTAGATAGACAACTCTCAGTCTCAATATCATTTCAATTCGCAATCTCAACCTTAGAACCAAAGATTATCTTATTCTCAAACATAGAACCAAAGATAATCTTATTCAGGAATACAAACTTCCATTGACATTGTTGATGGCGCATCCCAAACAGCTGATACATGAGATCGTTAGTATGTGGTTTCGTTGCAGTAGCAGAGACGGTTTGCAAAGGGATGTAAAGTTGTTTATGAGTTTGAAACGACCCGAGGTTGATGTTGTACGAAGAATGTGGTAAACTTAAGCAATATTCACATGAGCACGACCAACGACCAACGAATGAACGAATATTCGTTGATTTGGACATTTCTTTCACATGAGAGTTTTTAATTCGTCGCGAATGAAGTTTGACATTCACCACCGAAACCAAAACAAGAATGATTTTTTTAGGTTAAGTACGCGCGATTTTTTTATTCGTTGTGAGTGTGGATAATGTGGAACGCGAATAAAGCTTGACAGTTCGTATCAACTATAATTTTTTTCGCGACGAATAAATTTGTTTTCTTAAATTTATTAATATATGATATTGAAAAGTAAAAGTATGCATCATAAATCAAATATAAACTATATTGCTATCGTTTTGTTAAGAATTTGTGTGGAAATATGTCTTCCAACGTATATAAACTCACATTTTGTAATTCAGTTCGTTGGTCGCGCTCCTGTGAATGCTGCTTTAGGTTTTGATTTTGTTTTCTAACGCCATCTATTTGTCAGCTTCAAATCAACGTAATGAAAAGGTGACGTTTTTTTTGAAAACAACCACTACGTTAAAAAATCAACACCAATACCTAACCGGATAGAAATGACTAGCGGATAGCATGATACCATGAATCAAAGAATATAAGATTACGACATGCGCATGTTCTATTTTTCTAACATTTGGTGTGACGTATGAAGTGATTGAAAAATATTTGTCGACTATACAAAAAGAGCGGGAATTTTAAATTGAATTCGAATTTAGTATTATAAAGTGGGTTTTCTTGAAAAAATTAAAATGCGTTGTGCTGTGTATGGGTGCAATAACAATAATGTGAAAGATGACAAATTCATGAAAAAAAATGTGTCGTATTTTTCATTTCCTAAAGATACTAGCTTGCTCAAAAGGTGGATTCATTTTTGTAAAAGGCCGGATCCACTCAATACAAAAATGGCAAGAATTTGCAACGAACACTTTGAGCCTGGTGACTTCGAAAGGAACCTCCAATATGAAATGGGTAAGTTTTATATTGGACATTAGTTTTGAGTGGTACTAATCTTTTATTTTAGGATTTGTGAGTCATAGACGGCTAATACTTAAACCTGGTTCTGTTCCATCTATTTATATGACTGATATAGTAGATGTATCTCAGTTAAATAGAAAGAGCAGAATCAAGGCAAGGGAGAATAAGAGGGTGATAGATTCCTTGCTACAGGAAGTTCTGGACGTTGAGGATGTTGCTCCTTGCATTGCAAATAAGAGTGTTGCAGCCAATGTACCAATAAGTTCTTGTGAGAACTGCATTTTGAAAGGAACACAAATCGATGAGCATGTAAAACAAATGTAAGCCTTGACAAGTCGTGTCTATTGAGATCCGTATTAATTGATTTAATTTCAGACAAAAAATGCAAAATGAGATTGATTCGCTGAAGAAAAATCAAGAAAAGCTTCAAGCCAAAATAAAATCAAAAGAAGTGTCTTTGACAAAAAGTCGATTTGAGAGTAAGAACATGGAGAAAAGACTGGCTTCCATTTTCACCTTCGGTCAGATAAGAAAATTAAAAAATGGCTCTAAACTTACGCATTGGTCGGAAGTTGATGTTGCGAGGTCTATAACATTGTACTCAGCGAGTGCAAGAGCTTATAGACTTTTGCAAAAAAACAGGTTCCCACTTCCTTCCGTAAGAACACTACAACGTTGGGCTCAAAAAATTGATATTTCGCCGGGTATTTTGAAACCGGTTGTGAAAATATTAAAAGCAGCGACACAGTTAGATGTCAGCCAAAAAGTTTGTGTTCTTAGTTTTAATGAAATGAAGATAAAAAAAGCATTCTGCTATGACAAAACGACAGACACTACTTTGGCTCCAGCGAATTATGTGCAGGTAGCAATGCTGCGAGGTAAGATTTCTTGTTTTTTTTTCAAAATATATACATACCTTAATTTGATTTTCATTCTTTAACTTTTTTAAGGACTAATGAGCAATTGGAAGCAGCCGATTTTTTACTCCTTTGACTGCAAGATGACTACTGACATCTTAAAAGAAATTTTAAGTACCACTGAAGCCTGTGGCTATACAGTTGTTGCCATGGTCAGTGACTTGGGAGGAGGGAACAGGGGATTGTACGGTGACCTTAACATTACACCGGAAAAACCATGGTAATACTTTAATACTAATAAAACCTTGTGACCGTAGCTTGAATTTTTATATTATTGTAAGGTTTTTGCAAGGCAAACACAAAATTTGTTTGTGTTTGCAGACGTACCCCATCTCTTTAAACTCCTTCGAAATCATTACCTCGATAGTGGTTTACTGATAAATGACAAAGAAGTCAAGAAGGACACTATAGCTAAGCTCTTATCTAGTACTGCGACCGAGCTAACAATAACGCATAAAATAAGTGAATGCCATATTAACGTTCGGGGTGCGGAAAGGCAAAAAGTAAAATTGGCAACTAAGCTTTTCTCGCACACAATTGCCAAGGCAATAGAAAGAGCAGGGTCATTAAACCTTCTTGGAGATAACTGGGAAGAATGTTATCATCTGTTCAAATTGGTAAGAAACTTTTATAACAACTACTTACATAACTTTGATAACATTTCCTTTCATTTCCTTTTACAAAGGTCGATGATTGGTTTGACGTGATGAATGTGCGTGTACCCAATGCTGATGCGAGAGAAAGAGTCCACGCTTATGGGCTCGCAATCGAACTCCAAAATGGTATACTTACCGAGATGTCCGAAACGATATCAAAAATGAGAGTCATCGGCAAAAGTACTCTATTACCATTCCAAAAAGGTAAGATTCTAATTCTTCCATGAAAGAAATTTACGAATAATAAAATATTCGACGTATGTTTAAGGTATAATTCAGTCAAACACAGCAGTGAAGCTTTTATTCGAAGAGCTCAAGAACCGCTTTGGATTTAAATATATTCTGACATACCGACTAAACCAAGATGTGTTGGAAAATACCTTTGGTTTACTGCGGGCTAAAGGAGGCCTTCATGACCATCCGGATCGTCAAGAATTTAAATACAGGCTAAGATCACACATCTTAGGTCACAATGAAGGCGTTATTTCCGATAATGCTAATGTAAGCCTGGACGACACTCCAGACTTGGTAGCACCGCTTACAGGTGAGTGATATTTTCATTAATTGAATCACATAATGCAATACATTTCATTTCACTTTTACAGGAACGATTCTAAAAAGCATTGCCTGGGAACCAGAGGAAGAAGAAAGTTTTCCGGAGCAGGAGGAGTTGAACAGCTTAGCTTATGATGGCCTAGAAAATCTGGCTGGGTACATTTTCCACAAATTGCCAGTTCAGACTCTGGCTCAGCCCACGAATGATCAAAGTCTTGATACGAATTCTTGGGTGAGCCACGTAAGTGAAGGCGGTTTGCTAAAGCCCACTCCTGAGATGATAGTACACATGACTGCTCTAGAATCTATTTTCACATCGTTCAATGGTGAGGAATTGGTGACATGCAGCAACTATCTCCAAAATCTATTGGATTTAGCAGAAGATATTAAGATCGACCAGAAAATAAAAACATTATTTTTCCGCGCACGAATGTTCTTCCGTATAAGAACTTTGAACCGGGCAATTGTCGAAAATGCTAAATCAAAAACTTCTATCATCTTTTTATTTAATGGGAACATATCTGTTTACATTTTCAGCACTTCATTTGTTCGCACTTATTAAAAAATAGATTTATTAATGATCGTAATACAATGAAAAGTTAAAAATAATACTTATTGATAGTTACTTATGTATTTTCACGAAAATACATGCACCAAAATCTGTTGTTATTAATAAATTTCAGATAAACACATTTTAATAAATAATTTCAATGGCACAATGCGTAAACAACATCATGACAGCTCGTAGAACAATCACTTGTGACGTATATGCGCAGAACATACAAAAATGAAACTCCTACTTTCGTAATCTTATTATTCTTTGATTCATGGCATGATACAACTAAAACAGATTGCGCATTCGCGTTTCTATTTTTGTTTCGTTCTGCGCATCTACGTCACGGACACTCAACGAGTTTGACGTTTATTATTCAGTATGTGAAATCAAAACAAAACAATGGCACTAATTTGTTTAGATATTTTGTTATTAAAATAAAATGTTGATATTTTTAATATTTTTCATTTAGGTAAATGGTTTTAAATAGTTAATATTTGTGTTTCTTCGTAAGTTAAAGAAAATTTGTGTGTTTGAGTGAAAGAAATTAATAAAAAATCGAAGTGAATGAAGAATTTGGTGTATTTTTTTTTCTTTTTCATTCGGATGCATTTTTCTTCATAGAATTACCTGGAAGATTGTTTAATTAGTGATAAATAGTTAAATAAAAGATATGATGGTCTTTTTGAATCAGTGGTTTTTCAACCTTTTATTTAATTAATAATTTTTTTGTATATTCTTTTTCTGGACAGTTTGTTTTCAGTGATTTGTCTATTCAGTTTTCGCATTCGGAAGTGCATACGACAACGAAAGAAAAGCTTCATAATCTTCTCATCACATTTGATCTTTGCTTTCTCGGCAAATTCAAGTAAATGCTGGATGTAGTTTGGACAGATATAAATGCCTTCACCTTCTCCATTTACTGCATTAAAAACATTTTCTAATGTAGCGAAATGAGCCATCATTGTGGGATTTGCTTTAGACAAGCCTCCTTCGTCCAAATGATTGACCCAAGAGCTTTCGTCTGGTTCAATTTGTTCCAGGTTTGGTATGGTGTTTTTAAGAACGATGGCAAATGTAGCCAGCCAAGTTTTCCAAACCATCGTAAGAAAATGGGAGATTTTCTTTTGGCCCACAAGCAATAGGCATGCTATTGTCGACTTTGACAACGACAAAAATCTTTCCTAAAAAACCGAATATTGTTAAGATGAATCGATTATAAAATTGTGAGATAAAACCTGTCAAAGAAATTTCTTCCAAACATAAGACTGGTGAATTATCCACACGAACATTTCCGTTGTCAGAAAGTGCACCTTCATTTTGCCCAAGGATGCATGACGTCATCCTGTACTTAAACTCTTGGCCATCTGGTTGATCATAAAGACCACCTTTAGCTCTTATGACACCGAAGAAGTTTTCAAGGACGTCTTGGTTCAATCGGTATGTCATTATGAACTTAACGCCAAAACGTTCCAATACATCCTTGTGCAATAATTGCAGGGCGTTATTGTTAGTATATATATAATGAACTATTTGTATATATATACTTTACTATAAAAACACTTGTGATATTATTTTTATAGGTTTACTATCGAACAATATTGAAGTTCGATATTTTTCAGTTTATTTTTTTTGATCATATTTTCTTGTACAATAAACATCTTATTTAATTTTTGTCGAATTAAATTTTCTTCTTATTTATAAATTGGATTTCCTGGAATAGCCGTTCTAATAGTTATTAGATTGGTCGATACCTTCAATATAATATATTCAATAGCGTTTATTTGAAATAGTTTTGTAGTTTATCTTTTTGAAATGGTAGCAAACATTTTTTGCCAACTACCCGCATATTTAAAATCATATCCGACATGTCATCTAAAATTTTATTTTGGGTTTCCAAAGGTAGTCCGTATGCGTGGACCCTTTCACGTGAATTACTGTAGGGAGACCTGACATTCATGACGTCGAACCAATCATTTGTCTGCAAAAAAATTTAAACTGAAATACTGTGCGATACATTACTGTTTAGAGACTTACATATTTGAACAGTTGATAGCATTCTTCCCAACTTTCGTCTTCGAGGTATCCAAGGCTAACAGCTCGCGACAACGCTTTGAACAAGACCCACTGCTTCCAGAGAATTAAATTTATTAATAAATGTTTTTTTTTGTATAAATTATGAACAATACCACTTTAAATAACTTTATTGATTTAAAAATTTTTAAAATTAATTTCCGTTAACATTCACAACAGAAAATAGATTGAAATTGCGACAAATATACTAGCTCTCTTCATTTGATTGAGTGTTCGTGACGTCACAATAGTTTGACAACCAAAACCTTACATGCGCAATGCGCTATCTTTATTAGTTGTATCATGAGCGGATAGGTTAAATCGTATGATATCCGAATAATGTAGGAGGAGGAATCGGGAAATATGGTATGTTCGAAGGAAAACCGTAACCCCACGTACGAGTCAATATAAAACTTTTAACGACCAAGTACAGTCGCGCGCTGAGGAATAATAAAGACAATTTCATACAAAGAACTACGTGTACGGTGCGTTTTTTAGTTTGTCTGTTTTTTTAGTTAAGTAGGTTTTTACCTTTTTTTTATATAGTTCCTTTTTCCTGCAACGTCCTACTTCAAAAATACCTTCAATAAAAAAAACCTGTGTTCCTCTGTGCCTGAAATAGGATAGCCCAAGGGCAAGTAAAAAAAGTGTAACCTTAGTGGGGTGAGTTTAATAGTTTATATGTTTCACTCTCAAAATATAAAAAAAAGTGGATAAAACTACAATTTTTTTAACTTAGGCTACGTTCTACAAATGAATTTTGGCGGTCCCAAGATGATCAAACAACTCTGGGCCGCCACTCAAATTTTATTTTTGGCCGGTGATTCTACAGTGGTATCAACACCACGGCGCCTCTGCCCCGGTGATCACCATCCTTTTTGGTTTGAAGGGGTAAATTGCACAAGGACCACTGACTCCGGCACCGAGCTGGAAAACGTCCAGTTGCCTAATTAGTGGGAGGTTCCTGTATATAAGATGGAGACGTTAGTGAAAGCTACAACCAACAAAAATGTGATACGTACCAGATCCGGACTCCGTTTAGATTTGAGGTCCTTCTCGTGATAGCGGCGGGGATGGGAGCAGGTACCCTGTAGGAAGACAAAAAAGAAAACAAGGTGGTGTTAAATCAAGTCAGGTGTTTGTACCCTAAGAGTAAAGGGCGTGCTGGAAAAGAAGCAAGATAAGATAAGTGTATTTAAGTGTGGATGTGTGTCTTTGTATGACATAAGTCATTAATATATTATGTAAAAGTTGCGTTGAAGTTTTTTTGTATTTATTTATTATATTTATTTTTTTTTTAACTCTTTTCTAATAATCTTTAAAATTTTTTTTGAAATTGTAAGTGCTAGGTAGTGTTTCCGTCGATGTGTGTTAAGGCCGCGTTACATAGTTTTTTTTGTCCCTGATATACCGCCTTCAAAGAGCTCATTGTAGGTAGGGAATTAGGAGATCGTGTTGTTGGAATTTTGTCATCTAGTAGTACCAAAAAGGGTACCGACAATTTTTGCTACGAAAACATCGCTGGGTCACATTAAGTTTTTTTTTCTCGTTAATTTATTTTTTTTATTATTACTTATATTTCCAATACATTAAAGTCTATAGTCAATTTTTTTGTATCTTAATGTTGATTCTTCACAAAAATAAAACTTACACCGCATGTGGATGAGATTTTTGAGTTTCTTTGTTTCGTTACAACGAAACATGGTTCTTTAAGAGAGTAATTTTTCAGGGGTGCTGACAGTAGCGGATGTCGACGGTGAAGATGGGATAACCGGAAAACGGAAATCGCCTTGTATAGGGGAAATCTAACCAATTGCCCAGGGATTTCATAGGTTGGGAGGGTTGGCATCACTACAACAACACCAGTAGTGCCTTCGAAGTGGTGATCGTCCGTTCGTGGTCCTCAAGATGTTTTTTTTTTATTTTTGGCCTGATTTGTGTTTTTTGTTGCAGGTGAGGTTAAGATTCGGAGGCAAGATCCCCCCATTCCGGCGAGCTAACTGCCGCGCTCAACAAGCAGGCCGCGTCCCCCGGAACTTGACATTCCTATAACATCTAGTTGACCTCTTCCTTTTCAGTTTCCCTATCCATTTCGTTTCCGGTCTCTCCATTTCCCACTCGTCCTACGCCTCCTATTGCCTCGCAACACTATGGTCTTGGTGGCTGTATCTTGCACCGATTTCCAGATGGTTCAATCAAAGCAGTAAGCCATGCAGCACGTTCACTCACCTCATCAGAACGTAAATACAGCCAAATTGAGAAGGAAGCAGCACTTGCTCTTATTTTTGCTGTGACAAAATTTCACCGATTTATATATGGTCGAACTTTTACACTTCAAACTGATCATAAACCATTGATTACCATTTTTGGCACACGTAAAGGTATTCCAGTACATACCGCGAATCGACTGCAGAGATGGGCATTACAGTTGATACAGTATGACTTCAAAATTCAGCATGTTTCTTCAACAGATTTTGGTCACGCAGATATGCTTTTACGATTAATGAAAACAACCGACACGCCAAAAGAAGACATTATCATAGCATCCATCAGATTTGAAGAAGAGACTCAAATGATTTTAGACGAATCCATAAAATCATTACCAGTAACGTCAAAGATGGTAAGTCAGGCAACAATTAAAGATACATTTCTTTCTCAGGTATCAAAGTTCATTTCCAAAAAATGGCCCGATGCAAAGAAATTAACAGATGACCGCCTTAAACAGTTTTTCGCGAGACGCAACGCACTCTCGATCATCAATAGTTGCATCATGTACTCAAACAGAGTAGTCATACCTAAGGTTTTTCAAAATCGTATCCTTAATCAACTGCACAAAGGACACCCAGGTATCGAACGAATGAAGGCACTAGCGAGAAGTTTTGTTTACTGGCCGAATATTGACAACTGCATAGAAACGTTTGTCAAAGGTTGTGGAAGATGTGCATCAGCAGCGAAAATGCCACAGAAGACTCTACTTGCTTCCTGGCCACTCACGCAGCATCCTTGGGAACGCATCCATATTGACTTCGCAGGACCAAGAGACGGAGAATACTTTCTTGTCATCGTCGATGCATATTCCAAATGGCCTGAGATATACCAGATGCGAACAATAACATCAGCATCAACTATAGCTAAGCTACGTGAAACTTTCGCTCGTTTTGGAAACCCGAAAATAATAGTATCAGACAACGGAAGTCAATTCACAAGCGAGGTTTTTAAATCGTTCTGTACTCAAAACGGCATCCAGCACATTCGAACAGCTCCATATTATCCTCAGTCAAATGGGCAGGCAGAACGTTTTGTGGATTCCCTAAAGAGAAGTCGGGCTAAAATGAACGGGGGAGGAAGTATCAGTGACATTCTACAAACTTTTCTACTCACATATCGCATAACACCCAACCGCAATACTCCAGCACACCAGTCTCCAGCTGAGGTAATGTTTGGCCGAAGTATTAGGTCTGCACTAAATCTTTTACTTCCAACTTCAAATCATGTAATCGAACAACGAAATGAAGCTATGGAAACAACTTTTAATCGTCATCACAATGCGAAAAATAGACAATTTAATCCAGGCAACCGAGTTTTTGCAAAACAATATTTAGGAAACAAATCTTTCTGGACTTCTGGAGTTATCATCGAGCGAATTGGCAAAGTAAATTACAATGTACTTCTAGATAACAATTTGCTTATTCGTTCACATACAAACCAAGTAAAAGCAAACGAAACTTCTGAAGAACATCCGAAACCTCAAGGAAATTCATTGCCTTTGGATCTTCTTCTTCAAGAATTCAGCCGTGAGATGACTCCATGTACAGGTTACCAACAAACAACAGAAACTACCGAGGCTATACCGAGGGATAATCCTTAATCCTCCTGATAATGAAATCATCACTGAAACAAGCAACACAAACTGCAACGATCAACACAAAGATGACAGTCCTAAGCAAAAAAGTGAAAAGGTAACATCATTGGAAAGTCGCAGTAAACGACCTCGAAGAACTCCAAAGTGGATGGAATCTTATGTGATGGAAGAATGATATTTCCTTACAAGGGGAGGTGTTGACAACACTGATATTTGGCAGCACCTTACAGAAATTAAAATGTAATTACTTTTACAATATTTGGCAGCACCAAATAATAATTAAAAAGTAATTATGTTTGGCAGCACCAAAAAGCAATCACCGACCGATGCCTCCTATAACAACCACCAGCAACCATGTATAAAAGGCAGTTCACAAAAACCGACATATTCATTCGAAAGTCAAGTGGTAGTATTTACAAGTGTACTAATTATATTATTAAATAAAGTGGATTTTTTTTTATATTTTAACTATTGTTGTTTAAATTCATATTCAAGAACACAACAAGCAAGGACGCTTTTTTATATGTTCTAAGGGAAATAGAACCTTTTATATTAACTTCATCGATTCCTTCAATTCAAAAACTTGCTGCAACCCTCCGATTCCTAGAAGGAAGCTATCAAAGATCAATTGGCAATGATTTAGACATAGCTTTGGCAAGGCCAACGGTTTGTAACATCATTGAAGAAGTTTTAAATGTTTTGCAATCTAAATTGTGCAACAAGTGGATCAAACTACAGATGACTGAAACAGAATAGCAAGATTCAAAAAGATTTTTCCTTGAGAACTACGGAATCCCAGGAGTCATAGGATGTGTCGATGGGACTCACGTGAAAATTGTGAAACCTCACGGCGAAGATTCAAATTTGTATTACAACAGGAAGGGCTACCATAGCCTCAACGTTTTACTTGTAAGTGAAAATTATGCTTTTGGTATGTGAATGCAAGTCAATAAATACAGTTTATTTTTTTCGTTTTAGATTTGTTATTATAAAATGAAGATCAGATCTGTTGATGCAACACATCCTGGGGCAAGCCATGACTCTTTAATATGGTCTATGAGTGATGCAAGGCATCATTTTTGGGAACACTATCAAAGTGGACAACGGGGTTCTTGGTTGCTAGGAGATGCTGGGGTGACATTCTGTATCGCACACACGAACGAACATTTTCGCGTGTGCGAAAGATTTGCTTCATGTAACTCAAAAAACGAAAGTTTTCGTTCGCACATGCGAAACAAAATAAACGACAGCATTTTCTTTGACGTTTTTCTTCTTAAGATGATTAACTTGTATCATTTTACTAAAAATAAGGGTTTTTTATAAAAAGAGATAAATGATACGTGAATATTTTGCATTTTTGAGTGATACAGAAGAGTAAAATGAGGAGTCCTTGAACTTTCGAGATGTAAGAAATCTTAAAGATTTTTCGGAATCATTTACGTTGCATTTACATATGTAAAAGGTACAGGTACAGTATGTATGTATGTACATTTATCAGAAAACAATAAAAAGAAACAAAAAATAAAATCTCTTCATAACACAAACAAAATAATATGTAATATTTTATTAAAGGCCACAATGGTATTGAATCACAAAAACGAACTAAGATTAAACACGTTGTTTTGTATAGCAACTTTAAGTTCCTGTTTTCTTTTTTGGTGAGTAGGGCTGCCTGAAGCTTGCTTGAAGTCCTTTACAGAAAATAAAATAAAATTATTTTAATTTTATAGAAATACTTACATTACAAGTCAAGTAAACAAATATTTCTTTCAAAACAAATCATTCAAAAACAATCTGTCACAATAATGGTGATGAGTCTTCTTAATGTATTCAATTTTACTTCAATCGATAATTTATGTTTTCTTCATATTTGTGTAGTTTTACTTAAAAATTACCGAAATCAAAGTTGAAATACTTAAAAGATAACCTACGTGCTTTTTTTCTTAGTTTTTCTCCAATTTATATCTTAAATCACTTAATGTCTTACTTATTTCTATCGATTTGCTCAAGTTTTACATATCGATACAATTTTATATCCCATCTTTCGAGATATTTGACAGCTGTCGACATCCAAGAAGTATGCAATCAAATTTTGTTGAATTTGAAGCAGAAACGAACAAATAAACAAAAACGAAATGCGATACAGAATGCCAAATATCGTTTTCGCACAATTTCTTTCGTTTTTGAAAAACGAACGATCGCTTTCGTTTCGTTTATTACAGAATCTGGCCCCTGGATTCGCGCTTGAGTTTTTTGTACTTACTCCGTACAGATTTACTCAGAGCGGGACAAATCAGTCAAATTTCAATAGGAGGCATGCCTCAGCTAGAAATGTTATAGAAAGAACCAATGGAAATCTTAAAACTCGTTTTAGATGCCTATTGAATACATTGTATTATTCGCCACAAAAGGCGGTGAAAATTGTAAACGTCTGCTGCGCCCTTCATAACATTTGCAAAGAATTCAATTTGGATATGCAATGTGAACCTAGAATTGAACAAAATGATTCTGATACAGAGGAAGATGTTAGCGAAAACTTTCCAGAAGAGGCAGCCCTTATAAGAGATTCAATTGCACAAACTATGTTTTCTTGATTGCAACATAATAATAAAAAAAAGAAAATACATATCTACCATGTTTATTAATTTTTTTTATTATTAAATACTTAAACAAAAAGGAACTTCAGGTACTAAAATAATAAAAAACAAAAAGGTACTTCAGGTACTTATGTAAATAATAAAATAGAGATCATTACATTAGTTATTTTAGTTTTCTAAATTAAGTTTCATCTCCTCTATTTCAAGACGTTTTCTCTTAATTTCGTTCTTCTCAGCATAGAGGAAATATATTATCTAGAGTCCCGACTTAATGGGCTTGCTCTCTTTCGGCCTACAAGCTAAATTGAGAGGATTTTGTCCATAAGGATAAGAATGTGTTAGTTGTCCCGTGCATTTCTTATGGGAAAAAGCCATTATGAATGTAGTTGTTATGGAATTTGTGCCCATATTGCTCAGCCGTGGGATAAAAAACTGTGAGGTGAACTCAGCCGTTCAAAAAAGAGATCCGTTGAATTCAAAAATTGAAAAATTAATGCAATATTTAAAGAAAAATTAATTTTGCAACTTCCTTTCAGTGAAAACTGTACTAAAAATAATATTTGACTGCTTTTGGCAAACAAAATCTATGATTTTTATGAAAATTTTTGATAAAAACAGAAAAAATCATGCAGAAAGTATAGGCGCACCATAGAACGACAATGCGAACGTGGCCTAATTTAAGTTTAACCCAGTTTTGACAGATTAACAGCAAGGTGAGTATTTTGACAGTTCTACGAAAATGTAAACAAAATTAATTTCCAAAAATGCAAATGAAGGTAAAACAATTTAAAAACAAAATATTTATTTATTGAAATAAAAACATATAATAAATTTGCACCTAATTTAATCCTCAGATAAAGAAGAAACCAAGGAGAATGTTGCAACAGGAAAAGTGGAATCTCCCGAGAAGGAAGCCAGCAACGCCGACGTACATATTTATTCTGGAGTGAAGAGGTACAAATTCAAGGTGTTTTTATTACGTTAATTTTAAACTCAAATTATATGAATATTATTTTGTTTTTTTAGTTAAAATTACATCGCTCTAATCCGATGGATTCTTATGTCCTCATTTTTAATTAAATATCGTATGGCTATCTGCTATCGTGAGCTGAATGACTCCAATTTGGCTATTTCGACATTGCAATCGATTCCGAGTAAGTCTAGACTTCCAAAGATAAACATGCTTCTAGCAAAGATACAACATCGACAGTCAAGAAATCCATTGGAGGTTATTGCCTCTTACAAAGATGTACTGCGAGCCAATGGCCATGTAGGCTACAAGTTCACTCTTGCAAGTCGGCGTCGATGGAATTGAAGTCAATTCGTTGGTGAATGGTAAGCAGGCAATGATTTTAAATATTTTGTGTGTTTTAAGCTTCTTTTATAATTTTATAGTGAGTTCGGCTCCAAAGAATGTTGAGTGGTTAAGTTTGTGGATAAAAGGCCATGCTCAAATGTACGTTCATAAACATCTGGATGCGTCAAAAACATTCCAATCTGTTAACGACAACACAAAACTTCATCAAAACGATTATATTCTAACGTTAATTGGACAAGCTCTCTACTACAGTGGGCACCATGCTCATGCGCAGCAGTATCTAGAAACAGCACACATGATAAGTCCATATAGCACAGAACATATCATGCCATTAGCCGTGGTCTATGAGAGGAATAATAATCTAGCAGAATTGGAAAAGCTGGCTAGCCAGCAATCGAATATCAATGAATTTAGTTCGGAAAATTGGTTTGTCATGGCTGAGAGTCTATCGGCAAATGGAAAATACGAACAGGCTTCCTATTTTACCTACAAAGCAATTTCAGTTGATTCAACAAACGTTGAAGCGTATCTTTTGCGTGGGAAGATATTTCTTCAATTGAAACGATATAAGGAAGCAATTCATTATTACAGGGCAGTTCAGAGTTTGGCTAACTATCGTTTTGAGATATACAAAGGTCTTGCGGGTTTTTACATCGGACTAAAGTGCTTAAAAGATGCACGGACAATATGTGCATTGGCTGCACGCTATTTCAGGAACTGCCCCAGGAGCTATGTGGTAAGAATTTGTTGTTATTTTTCATTTGCATTTTACCTTAACTTACTATGAATTTCGATGAAATATAAACAACTACTTGCCAGTACACTTTTGTACTCTTCGAATACCGTTACAAAACGCCAAGCAAAGACTTTCCTTAATCGGGCTTTAGAAATCGACCAGTTCTACTTTCCGGCCGTATCAGCGATGGCAGGGATTCTTTAATCTGAGGGAGAAACACAGGAGGCCATTAAACTGTCGAAAAAACAAGCCGCCAGCTATCCCAGTTGCAAGCTTTTCACAGTGCTAGGAGATATTTTAAGTAGCGAAAAAGATTTGGATGGTGCTCTAGAGTACTACACCATTGCTCTTAGGTTTATATAACAAAAAAAAGTGAACATTTTTAAGGTACAAAAGTTTGTTTAATTTTTTTTTTTTAAGCATGGAACATCATGTGTCACCATGTGCAATGAAAAGCACTTCTTTCAGCCATCGACCGACAGGCCAAGAATTGCAATGTGTACAAGCCATTCCTCATGATTTAATCTGCAATCCACCGAGAATTGGCCAATCGTTCTGTTTCAATATATTCGCAAGCGATACAATTTGCGAGAAAATTGCAGATGAGTATCTTTCTTGTACATGTTTTGCAGAATTCTGTGATGTAGCTGGTAAGGATATTTGTATAAATAATAAAATAAGAACCATCCTAAATTTGTCTCTTTTTAATTGAAGGTCTCTTGAATTTTAATAAAATGCCTCCCAATTCATGATATATTGCTGTCGATTCCGTCAACATCTTCAATTCAAACCCGACTCGAAAATTACTCCATCAATGGTAACTGACTGTTAGATTTTTATAAACAAAAATTACTGAATGTTGAAAACAATATTTTTTATAAAATAAAATTAATTTGAATCCTTTAAGGTATTTATTTTTTGAAGTGTCTAGCGTTATTGATTCGTGAGATATTTAGGGTTAACCAAAATGTTCACCTTTTTTTTAAACTGCTATGGTAAAAAAAACCACCCTCGCAATTTTCTTGAGAGCCCTTTCTGCATCTTTCTGCCTTATTATCTGTATAACAAAATTTATTTGAAGTCGATATCTCCTCTGGTTCTTGAGCTATGGACGACAAAAAAAACGTCGCGAACGTACGTACACCCGCACGCTCAGACATCTTTCCAAAAATCTTTTATTTCGACTCAATTTGATGACAACTTTATTTTCAGAAGTGCGATTTAACTACTCCTGGTTACTTTGAATGGGATTATGTTAGGCCATTGGTGTAAGCCAAGAAACCAGCAACTCTTGAAGCATAGGAAGTCAAAATTCAAGCCACCATTGACGACATACGGTAAAATTTAATGGAAAAAGTAGTTACTAGTTGGACTGATCGAATAAACGACGTAAATCGTAGCCTCGTCTTGTATTTATCTTGAAAGTTCACAACCTAAGTTTTCATATTAAATTATTATATGATCTTTAAGAGGCATTAGTTTAACGAAATTGTCACTTTTACTGTTTTTGCGAGATTCATTCTCTTGAAATTCATATTTAAATCTTAGTTCTAGAGCATCCAAAGCAATTTCACCTTAAAAAGTAGATTTCTTCAATCATAAAGATCTGGTATAGATCTAAAAAGTTTTCGTATTTCATAGATAATCAATTTAAAAAGAAATAAACACTTAACACACTTTTATGTATGTGCGTCAAAAAAATAAGATGAGATTAAAGATGAGTTTCATGTTTTCAGTTTGTTAAGCCACAAAGTGGAAACCGAAACCGCTAAAATACAATTTAGTTTTTATATATAATAAATAAATAATTTGAAATACAAGGGGTCATATTTAATAACTCAATACGATAACCAACAATTATCTCCCAGTGTGAGGTCAAGACCCTTACGACACCACCACCACCCCTGGATTCGCTATTCTTGTTGTTGGCATTACAGAAAGCTGCAGTTCAAGCAGAATCAAGTCTAATACAAACATTATTTGAGCTTCATTTTTCGCTTGTTTCCTCTATCCGAATTCAAATCAAACTGACTAAATATTGTCAAATAACAATCACTTGCAAACCGATTTCCATTTAATTGAAAGGTATCAACAAAATTATGCTCGACTTACAATGGAAGAGGAGGAAACAGTTTTTCACCTTCTCTGTACTGTACATGCCCTGCTCTAGCTCAAAAACGCAAGAATTACCTAGGAGAATTCTTCTATAACGATCTCAATCATATTGACATAATCAGTCTTTCACGTTTCGTAAGGGACTCAAACTGGTTTCATTAAGCTTAGGAGGAAGCCTCAAGATTCATGTGGTATCACAATGGGCCATTAAACTGGCCTAAGTGTGTCCTATTCCATCACGGACAGCCACTTTAACCTAACATAATCTACAATGGAACCAAATGGCGCACTGCGACGTCTGTCCTCCACTTTTGTCTGTCGTGGCGGTTTTATTTTGGTTTATCAACCGGCCTTCCTAACTTCCAAGCCGCTTATTGACACTGTAGACTGTGGAATACCTCTTCTGAAAATCGGTAATCGGCTGATGAATTCGAAAGAAGATCGTAAGAAGACAAAGCTACGACGCAGAAGTGTTTGTTACCTTTTGCTGTTCATTCCGCCCTCTACCCAACCCTATACAAGGCCTTTCTTTTAATAGCATAATAATTTTATTCCCGACAGTTTTTGATTGAATTCCAAATTACAACAAAAAGTAGTATTAGTAGTTTTTTTTAAGATTTACTTTATTCTCTTTTATTGTTTGCTAGTTCTTTTTTCAGTTTTTGAGTTTTCTTATGTAATCTTACTTAAGAAAGAAATGCTCTTCAAAAGTGACTCGCTCGATCTTAATTTTTTCATTAATCTCTCACATATTGATGGTTTTAAGGTGAGGCTGCATTTAGTTTCTCTTTGAAGATGTTAATTGGGATACTAATACGCTATGGTGGAAAATTAACAATTACACTTTAAGCCTGGAATGTGGACAAGAATTTCGATACGACTTCCTTGAGTTTTCCATCGACAGTTGGGGAGATTTGACCTTCAGTGGCGATTTGGTTGAGCAGGCTCTGTTCGCTGGTCTTGATGTGTTGCAAGAATTCCTTCTCGAACTTGGTGATCTTGGCGGGGTCCATTTTGTCCAAATGACCACGCACACCACAGTAGATGACAGGAACCTGTGAAAGGAGAAATCAGACATTTTAAAAGATACTCCAAATAAAAATGTATTAAAACGCACTTGATCTTTAATGGACATTGGCACATATTGTCCTTGCTTCAACAGTTCAGTAAGACGAACACCACGGTTCAACAATTGTTGGGTGGCAGCATCCAAATCTGAACCGAACTGGGCGAAGGCAGCGACCTCACGGTACTGGGCCAACTCCAACTTCATGGAACTCCATAATGGTTGTGGTCATATCGTGCATAGTTGGGTTAGTTAGCTTTAGGATCGATTGAGTGGACGTGCCAGGCTTCAGTGGCTTTTCACAACGCACAAGCAGAACGTCGGGCACATGATAGTTAGCGAACAATTGAATGCGATACTTGATTGACCCTGAATGGTACTCCGGCTTGATGGCATTGTGTTCGCATTGTCGACAACGCAGAGATCGCTTGACCCACAAACACTTCCGCTGCGGATAGAGGTTGTTCACACTGAATTGTTGTGACTATAAAGAAATTAATTTTCATTATATAAGGAAATCTCAAATGGAAGTTGACTTACTGTTTTTGATGTTGAATATTGCATGGCAAAACTTCCACTTGCATCATTGACTTGGTGATGTTGTTGCTGCTAGTTTTGTTGCATTGAATGCGTTTGACCATTGGTAGAGATGGTGACACCTCCACCGTCAACGCATACAAACACAATGGGCAGTATCTGTCGTTAAAAACATTGATTATATTTTCTTAAGAGAAATATAATATATTAAAACTTGCCTGCAAATCAGGGCCTTGTTTGCTTTGTCTTCCAGATTTCTCCAGGGAAATTGCTTCCTGCATTGTGGTATATTATTGGCAGTATCTAAAATGAAAACACAAACTATAAAATAAATCGATTATTGTTGCACCTCCTTCACTGCAATTTGCCTTACTTTTTATTCAATGAACTGAACTTGTATATACTTTCTTCATTATAAGGAATTTTGGTCTGAAAAATATCAAATTATATTAAATATCAAAACAATTAACAAAAACTTACTCTTCAAATCCGAAATCCATTGTTTTGTTTTGCAAAATTGATTGTCATTTTTGACAGGTCACAAAAATTCCATAAGTTTCTATTTTAGCCCAATCCTTCATTTTGTTTTTTTTCCCCACTCACATGTATTCACCGATAGCGAATTTGAGAGAGTTCACCTCGAATTTGAGAGAGTTCACCTCGAATAAAATTTGAGGGTTTTTCAGGTAGGACGGGTACCGGTCGGGACTCTAGATAATATATTTCCTCTATGCTTCTCAGCATGAAGTCTTAAAGCTTCCGTATTATATCTTTTCTGCTCAACGTTTTGTTCTTTTAAGACATCGCAAAGTTTCTCAATTGCACGATAACATCTTTTTAGGCTAGTTTTATTTTCCTTGGATATTTCAATGGATTCAGTCATATCTGTTGCAATCGTCTTCAAAGTGGCTTTTTGGTCTTCCATGTATTTAAACATTTTATCTGGCCTCTCTACATTTTTTCTTGTTTTTTGTGGTTCAGGTTCTGGTAAATCTTCTTCAATATAACAGCTAAAGTCGACTGTCGTGTTAGCATATTTTTGCGCTTCATTTTCATCGCAAGAACTTACGGGCGATTCAATTTTTTGTGAGTTGTTCAATTTTGGAGCTGAATCACTAAAAGATCCACCAAAAGTGGAAGTCCCTTTGATGCCATCAATAACACTGTAGATACCCGTAAGTTTTGCAATTCCATCTTCAATGGCAGAAATTGGAAGAACATTATTTCCTCCTCCACCTGTTGCTTTGGCTTCCCTTTTGTTGTGTGCCAGTTTTTTGCGTATGTTGGATTTCCAGTCGGACCATACCTGCAAGATGTTTTGAACGATAAACAAAATATTTTATCAAATGCATGTTTTGTATTTACCTTCTTCCATCCAGTTACGTCTTTTACTGGCGGTCCCTCACTGTTTAAGGAAGTGGACAGATTAGCCCACAATGATTCGGAGTGGGCTTTGTTTCCGCTTGAGAAGCCTCTTGCTATGATCGGATGATCCTCCATCCATTTCAGGAATACCTTCTCCTGTCGTATATTTTTATGTTTTCCCCTAGAAATAAAAACAATAATACCAAAAAACGACAAAAACACAATTTTTTTCTTACATTTTGCAGGAAGACGAAAAAAATTTCAAGCTAATGCTTAAGAAAGAACAAACTAATTGCAACTGTATGGCAGACAATACAATTCACAGAAATAGTGCCTGTCTACACGCGTTGTGCCCACAACGTTGTGACGAGAGTTTGTGGGCAAGCGAGGAGCTGAGTAAAGGGACGGGATGCTCATGACAAAAATTGAATTTTCTGCTTGGGCAGTACAGTTCCTTTCTCATTTCGTTCCGAATTTCTCATTATTTTCTGTTCGTCGATGCGAAAGGTATACTGGTATACTAGTTTTGCTCTTCGGCTTGGCACATATTGTATACACGGTTACCACGTTGGTCATCTGTGACCAAATTTGGTCATTATTTTTTCACTTGGTCAAATGGTCATTTTTTATTCCATTTGGTATATGGGTGATTATATAAAAGTTGGGTAACTCGATGTCATCAACCAATATATACAAAGTCTGATTATATTTTATTGAGATTGCAATTTATTTTAAAACAATGGAAAGACCTTTATTTAGTCACCCAATTTCAGTTCTTCATTTTGAATACAAGTTATTAAAAAAACACAATTAGTTCTTAAAACGTCAGTCCTCTGGCATGTCACAACCCTGAAAACCAACCATTAAGTGACTGTCTATTAAACATTATCATTGATTTGAGAAAACTTGTCAATTTACTACAATCTGTGATGTATATAGTTAAATATATACTACAACTTTCATAATGCAGTGTTCTCCACTTTATTTAAAAAAATAAGAAATTTTGTGTTCAGTTTTATTCGTCAGTTTCTTGTGTGTTATTTAAATTTAAAATTCGTGCGAAATATCGCCGACTCAACGTCAAATCCCACTTTGAATTTTAATGTTTGTGATAAAGTTAGTTGCGGGTCGCACAATTTGACCGGCCACCATAACTGTACCAGAGTTTGGGTTATGTTTGTTGTCTATACACGTGCTTAGCCAGTCAACACGTCAGATTTATGGTGAGTCGTTATGTTTTTGTTAATCTAAAGTTTATTTTTATTTATTCGTATTAGACTTTGATTTGTTAAAATGTAGTTTGTTGATATTTGAAATTACAAAAAAAAACATTAGTCCAGATTATAATCTGAAATTTCGTCTTTTTCGTCAGTAGTGTGGCGTCAGTTCTGTGTCAGGTAAATTGTTATTGTTCTTCATTTCTTGATCATTAGTACTTTTAAGATGAATATTGTTAGATTTTGTTTGTTGATTACTTTGAAATATTTAGTAAAACTATGTGAAAGTAGTAAAAGATAAGTGAATAACGTTACGTTAAATGTCAAAAGTCTGTTTTGAAAACTGATGTAGTATTTTCTCCTAGTATTACATATTAATAATTATTTTTAATTGTTTCTAAGTGATTTTAAGTGGTCATTATTAAATTTTTACTAATTTGATTTAATTTCATTATAATACTTTTAAAACTGTGTATACTCGTCAGTCCTCTGGCAGTCAAATTCTGAAATTTTTAAATATCTTACAATGTACTCAAAAAAGTGACTGGCCCGATTGGGAACAATATATTAATTAGATTAGCTATCATATACACCCGAATTTATAGAAGTTTGATTTAAAAACTATCGTAAACAAAATATCCTCAAAAGTTACCCAACTTTTGTATAATCACCCTGTTCGGTGGTGAAAAAAAAGAACAAATTTAATTTTTCTTTTGCTAGAATTTATTTAAATCAAAAAAAAGAATGGACTGTGTTGTCTTGCTCGGCTCGCTGCTCAGCAAAGAAAAAAATCAGGAAAAAGTTTTCCATCAGCACAGCACATCTGTTGGCAGCTGCCCTGCTGCCTGCTCTCGGTCGCAAGTACCGCTCATCGACATTGTATGAAAAAGGGTGTGTCCTAAATCACCCCATGTCGGATATTCGATGAGACCGTTCTCGGTCCGCAAGTACCTCTCATCGACACACTATGAAAAGGGGTGCGGCCTGCACACCTGCATGTTGATGGTCTGATTTTGGTTCGATCGTCAACGTCGTCGATGATGAAGATGCGCAGCGTTAATGTGGTTGTTGTTGTGCTCGTTCCCAACAATCTACCAGACGAAGAATACTTTCTTGTCGGCGCCGTTGCTCTGCTCATGGTTATTGTTGTTGGAAATTTGTGGACCGAGAAATAGGTCTCGTAAATGCTCGCGCATTGTTGTTGTGCTCGCGCGCAAATGCAGCTGGTGGTTGAAATGTTGTTCGTTCGATGCTACGGTGCCGTCGGTGTTGTGCCTTGTTGCTCTAATCTCTAACAACCCATATATGTATATTATTTGGAAACGACAAAAGATGTTCGACAATTTGAGTAACGATAACGTTCTTTTAACATACTCAAATGGCTAAATAGAAATAACTGTTAAACTCATTTAAGCAACTTTGTGTAAATAATAACTTTATTAAAAATATAAACTCTTGATCTGAATTGGACTTAGGGAACAGAGAGAATTATCTACGCATTACACAAGCCGTATAAATTCTCGAAATCGAAATTATTGTAAAAACTTATATACTGTGATCTAATGTTAAAACGCTTTGTTTTTATATTTCGTCATCTTTATTTGGGTTAATCTAATTTAATTAAGTATGTTAGGGATTTTGTCAGTTTATTTGTACGTATAGTTAAAAAATAAATGTCATCTGCATAATAAGGAAAATATGTTAAACAAAATGTGATTATGTTGGTCGTTTTTACCTACAAGTGGTCATTTTTATTTTCAAATTTGGACACAAACTTTTTTTTCAAGTGGCAACCGTAAATGCATGTCGGCCGGCAGTATCACCGGCTCAAAATTTCAAACACAAATGTTTCAAGTTTGTCGTTCCATAACACAAAATGGAAAAGGGGTCATGAGTAGTCACAACACATGTAGACACATAGTGTTGTGAGCACAACGTTGTGGGCACAACGCGTGTAGACAGGCACATATAAAATGTGATTTGAATGCGTTCAAAAAATGGAACAAACCGAAATACAGAGGGCCGATTCCAGAAAGCGCGGTGGATCGCTTTTAATGGCGGATTTGTGTTTTTATATTCTCAAAAGCGATTCGCTTTCCATTTGGAAAGCGAAAGTTCTTTCCAACAAAATGTCATTCTTCTAGTGGGTTTTGAAAGCGACAGGCGTGATAGTGGCGGATTTCAACAAAATGTAAACAAAAATAAGTTTTATTTGTGTTTTTTTTTAAATATATTAAATTAAAAATATCAATTACTTATTTTTGTTGAATATTTAACGAAATAATTTTTTTTTGATTAAGGAACAACAAACATACCTCCACGAAGCAATTTGCGACCCTCGTAGAATTCCTAAAAGAGAATAGCGGAATAGCAAAGGGAATTCTAAATGCTCCCGAATATAAGGCCAAAACCAGAGAGCTTTGGGATGAAATCACGGTTGTGCTTAATAGTCTTGGACCTCCAGTAAAAACGTCGGATGGTTGGAAGAAGGTAGGTCGAAGCTTTCTTTCAGTTTCGTGTTCATAATGAATACAAATTCTATTTGCATTGAAGGTATGGAAAGATTTTAAGCATCACATAAAGGATAAATTGCGAGAAAACAAAAAATCCATGCATGGGACAGGAGGTGGACCGAACAAACAGCATGTGTTCTCGGTCTTAGAAGAAGACATTATTGCTTTGCTGGACTTAAACACCCAGGTGTGTGCTCTCAAAGTAAGGAAATTTGGAACAGCAGATGCTTTTCCAACCAGAGAACCTTTAAAAGAAAAAATCGTACAAATACGTCAAAATCTTTCACCAGAAACCCTTCAACTATTTGAGGAATCTGAAATTTTACTGTTAGAAGAAATAAATGAACAACCGGAAGAAGGAGAATTCGACAAAGAAATGGAAGAGCATGCACAAAAGACACCAACTCGCCACACTAGAACTTCCGCGGCAACATCAAAAAAATTGTTGGAGCTCCAAGTGAACCAACAAAAGATGTACCAGGAAAAATCGTTACATCTCCTAGAAGAGCAGAATAAGTTATTGGAAAGAAAAAATAAAGAACTTAAATTGCAAACGGAAGAGATGAAAAAAATTCGAAGACTGAAGGAACAAAAACTAAAGATTTTAAAAAGAAAAAACGAATTTATGGAAAACGAAAGCAAGGAAAACACAAAACTAAAACTGAGAGAGTTGGAAATAAAAAAAAGAAACTCGACTTAAAAGAGTTTGAACTGAAAATGAAAACATAGAAGACATATCTTAGAAATAACTGAAAGAAGTTAACCTGAAAAATATTAAGTTCCTGTGAAATGAATTTTTTTTTTTTTAAACGTTTAGATATAAGTATTTTTTTATGATGCGTAATGAAGTGCTATTTTTTTTTATAGGTATAGATACATACTTATTTATGACATATTATGTTTTGAAAACTAAAAAGATGCGAATGGAATTAATATAAGTATTTATTTATTTATAAAATAATAATAAAAGCAAAACATTTAATACTATTTAAAAAGAATCTTTTATACTATCTCGTATTTGCTTTGCAATGTTTTTGAAGTTGCCAGCATTTTGAGGAGCTGCAATTACGACATCATCATCACTATCTTCAGGAGCTAAAAGCTGATGGTCAAAATCTACTTTGCACTTAATACATACATTGTGTAACATTGCACACACATTTGTAATCAATGCTGCCTTTTCCGGTCGGTAATGAAGTTCCCTTGAGTGCAGCAGGCATCTAAACCTTCCTTTCAGAACTCCAAAACATCTTTCTATTATGCCTCTACATTTTGAAAGAACCGTGTTGAATTTAGCTTCACGACTGTTGGGTAGAGGTGATTTGTAGGGAATCATCAACCATGGTTCAAGGATATAACCGGCATCACCTTTAATTCAATGTTGCATCCAGTTTAAGTGTTGGGGTAGGTACTTGTGAAAAAGCGTATAAGAAAAGCATAATTTTGTTACCAAGAATTTTGCTGCTATCTCCTTCCTTGAACTTTTTTTCCATAAAAGTAATCCTAAGGGTATGGTCACAAGCCTGTTGTTTTTTTGTTTTTATTATAAATGTAAGGTTGTGTAAGACATTTTAAGCATGCAACCTACCATCATTACGTTCAAGCTATGGTATCCTTTTCTATTATAGAAATGATGTTCATTCTTTGAAGGACGGACTATGCTTATATGAGTCCCATCGACACTCATTATAACACCAGGAAACCCACTTTTTTGGAAGAAATAAGCTTTTGCCTTCAATTTTTCCTCCTCTGTCATTTCAAACGTTATGTGTTTTGGGCAAAGTTTCTTCTCCAGTATGTCCAGAGTTTCACTCAAAACCTTCGATACCGTTGGTTGAGCCATAGCGATTCGGTAGTCCTGCCCAACGCTCTTTTGGTACGAACCTTCCGCTAAAAATCGTAATGTAGCGGCAAGCTTGAGTATTGAAGGCAAAGAGGTCGTGTTTTCTCGTTTGAAATCATCTTTGATTTCTTCAAAAACGTACACAAATGCTTCTCGCGATAGTCGAAACAATTTTATAAACCTTATTGAACAAAAATCATTAAAAAAAATTCAATTTGGAAAAAGATAATTAAATACACACTCTTTGGGGGGAACATCAAGAGGCGAAGACCCACTTCTAAATAGTTTTCTTTGAATATTTAAATAATTAGCTCTTTTCTTGCTTCTTCTCTTTCTGCATTTAAAAAAACACTTATGGAGTCCATTGAAAACTAGTTTTGTTTACTTGAAACCAACAATAATATTAAAATATAACTACAAACATTAAGATACTTTTTTCAGAGAAAAACAATTAGTTTTAGTGGAAGGAAATGTCATATTTTTGGAAACAGCTGACAAATAAATGGAAAATATCATGGAAATATTTGACATTTAAGCTGGAAAATGGAAGGATCGCTTTCTTCCATGTTCGCTTTTGAAATTAACTCAAAGCGAAGACGGTCGAAATTGAATTTTCGCTTTCAATGCGATCCGCCGCGCTTTCTGGAATCGGCCCTCAGCTGACAAATAAATGGAAAATTGGAAAATATCATGGAAATGGATTGGAAATATTTGACATTTAAGCTGGAAAATGGAAAGATCGCTTTCTTCCATGTTCGCTTTTGAAATTAACTCAAAGCGAAGACGGTCGAAATTGAATTTTCGCTTTCAATGCGATCCGCCGCGCTTTCTGGAATCGGCCCTCAGAACATCCATTTTCATGTTCGAAAATCCAATTCACAATAACGAATTGTGGAACACCCAAATTCACTTTCGCAAAGTGTATTCACAATCAGCCTTATTGTGAGTTTCGCCCGAACAACATTCCACCCGGAAAATTTGACTTTTCACTTTTCGCCTATTGTGAGTTTCACCCGAAAAATTATTCATGTTCGAAAAATTCCCCTTATTGTGAACGATCATTTCGGGCGGAATGATATGCAGTTAACAGTGATAATTTTCACTTATTTTTATGAGGCGAACGAGAGCACAATAAGGCGGAAAATGTAAGTTGTTTGTTTATTTTTTTAAGATAAGAAAAGTTTAAAGTCAAGTTGTTTGTTATAATGCAGGAGCAAAACAATAAAAAAAGACCAAAGTGATATGCTGCTTAGTAAAATGCAGGAGAATCCAGAAATTGCCAAAGGCTTTACTAAAGCAAATCGAGAGAAAGTGGCCGAATTTTGGAAGAGACTTACCTTGGAATTAAATAGTGCAGGGCCGCCGGTGAAGAGTGAGTTTGAATGGAAAAAAGTAAGAATCAATTTTATTGTGCTTGCCACCGATTAAAATGAAAACATGCATGCTTTTAGGTTTGGACAGATCAGAAGCGATACGTTAGAAAAAAGGCATCAGCAAATAAAATGCATCAAAAAGGTACAGGAGGTGGGCCAAATAAAACGCAAAAGTTTTTTCACCTTCGGAAGAGGCCATATTCCAACTTGTAGGAATGAAGGAAGCAGTGGAGGGAGTAGGAAGTTCGCTGTCCTTTGGTTTTGCTCGCCCACAAAATGATATACAAAGTGCCAAACAATGCGAGTATGATGCTACATTGCACCCGAATGAGGTAGAGTGCGTTGAAGCTGCTGATGATTTTCTTTTTGAAACGGAACTCATACAGGAAGACAACAGTGTGCAACCAACTCCTACAACATCTCAAGCCGCAAAGAAAAGAAAGATGAGTACCAACGATATCATTGTGGAGGAGCTACAGACACAAAAAATACTTTGTAACAAAGTGACCGAGGGGATTTCTGTAATGAGAGACCACAACACTGAAGTCCAGAGCGGCATTAAGAAGATGTACAGATCATTGGACCGCCTGGGTGATATTAACAAAGAATTATTGAAAGAACAACAGAGGCATAATAAAGAAATGGAAAATATTCGTAAGTCTGAGCTGGAAAACAAAATTGAGAAAGACCGAAGAATGTTAGAGTTGGAAGAACAGAAGATTGAAATCATGCGAAGAAGAGATTAATGACCCAGCATTTTAAAAATACGATATTCATACAAAGAAATCTTAAAAATGCATATATAAGACAAAAGCTGTGAATTTTTTTTTTTACCTAGATAATAAGTTGACTGAATTTGAAATGAAAGCTGTGAGGTTATTTATTTACTAGAATTAAGATAAAAACTGAATTTAAAATCCAATTTTAATTTTAAGAGAAGAGCTGTGAATTTTTTTTAATAGCATATAAAAGCAAGTTAATTTTTTTTTAATAAAGGAAATCTACTTTAAAGTTATAAAAAATTGCAATATAAGAATACTACAAATTAAAACATTTAAAAATTAAAGAGAATTTGCGATGTCTGTGCGAATGAGCTGGCTTATTGTCAGATAGCTTGAGTTCAATCTATCGGATTGCACGTTTTCGAATGAGTCAACCATAAAGCTTTGACCATCAGACATAGAGTTTAAACAGGCTAAGTCACTTTTATAGTAAATGCATATGTTGTGCAGTGCTGCACAAACATTAATAATTTTGACAGCCTTTGTAGAAGCGTAGTACAGTTCTCTCGCACTCAGTAAACATCTCCACCTGTTTTTGAGAACACCATTAGTTCTCTCAATTATGTTACGACACGGTGAGTGAACTTCATTATATTTTTTTTCTTCATTTGAACCACTATTCGGCGTTCTATAAGGAGTTAAATGCCACGGTTCCAAGGGATAACCAGCATCTCCTATAAAACAAATAATTTAAATACAAATTCAAAAGAAATTTTTTTGAAAGTTACCCAACAGCCAAACATTACTACGGGTTTGTAAATATTCCTGCTCCATTTTTGCTCTGAGATCACTAACATTCCAAATGAATGAATCGTGACAGGCTCCGGGATGTGTTGCATCAATGAAGCGAATCCTTAGTTCACTGTCGCATACCTATATTAAATGATGTTAGTATAAATAGGTATTATTCATTTAAGAATACTTAAATAAAATAAAATTAACTTACAAGTAAAACATTCAAACTACAATTTCCCTTTCTGTTGTAGAATAGATGTTTGTTTGCTGAAGGAGATATGATGTTCACATGCGTCCCATCAATACAGCCTATAACACCGGGTAGCCTGTACTTCGTATAAAAATCTTGAGCGATTTTTCGTTGTTCCTCTTGCGTTGGCCATTTTATCCACTGCACGCAAAGTACTTGTTCAAAAACCTCCAGGACTTGAGCGAGCACCAGGCTAAAAGAGGATTGTGCCAAACCAACATCATGGTCCTTGCCAACTCCTTTTTGGTACCCACCCTCTGCAAAGAAACGTAAACATGCAGCGAGTTTCACAATTGGTGGTATAGCAAATTTCTGTTTCGCGGAGTGTAAGGAGCTGGTAAGCACATTCAACAAATACTTAAATGCTGGTTTGTTAAGCCTGTAGTAATGATGAAATCTGGAAAAAATAAAGATTAATTCCTTTTCACATACATTAAAATAATTTTCATTCATACAAGGACTCACGCATCTCTAAAGGATTAGAGTGATCCCTCAAATTCCTTCGAAGTGCTCGCTCCTCAATTATTTGGTCTTCCTCAGATAAGATGCGCAGAGCTATGCTATGCATACTTACAAAATAGTAATGACAATTATCCTTTCTTTATTAAAAAATAACAATTTAATTTTCTATCCTGAAATTCTTATTTAAAAATTGTCAAAACAAACATATATTTGTCCCAGCTCACAATAAGGCCTGTTCATTTTCTGAACGCAATAAATCCGCTGTCTAAAAAAAGGTGTGCAAATTATTCGTTTTAGATAATCCAATTAAGAATTGGTAGCCACAATGAGTGGAATTACTAGCGTAGCCACAATTTTATTTCTATTGTAAGTATTTTCGACAAATAACTGATGCACTAAATTCAATTATAGTATTATTTAAGTTAACAGAGAACTTGCACGCTGCATTTCATTCTCCGTTTCCATCATAGTGGAGGGAGAATTTATTGCGCTCCTCACTTTTCTGAACGTGCCTATTTTTCGAACTGTCACTCCTGATTCGAAGAATAGAATAGAATAGAATAGAATAGAATAGAATAGAATATTCTTTATTGAGTCTTTATGAAAATTTTACAATGAGGTATTTACTTATCTATAACTTAAGTATAACTGCGGCTATAATGTATTGCCTGCTTTGACAGTTAAAATGGAACGCCTCGTGGCTTTATTTGAACATAGTCTGACTGCTCTTGCTCAGGAGAGAGTATACATAGACTTTTTCTTTGACGACATGTCACATAAATATACATATATACATAATACTAATACTACTTAAAACTAAATAACAGATGGTCAACACAACTAGTTAATATGTGATAGAGCGAGAGCGCTCTATAAGATTTTCTTTTCATTTAAGTTCACAGAATTTTGATTTAGATATTGAAAAAATGAAAGGTAGATAAAAGTTAAGAGTTAAAAAATTGTCTCTTTTCCTCTTATAATAAGATACATATTTGAAATTGAATCTATGAAAATTCAATCTTGAAGGTACATTGTACATATGAACACATAAAACATGGATACATAAATATACATCGAAGTGGTTGAGCAATATGAGCTTGTTTTTTTGTCTTTCTTTTTAGTTTTTTAAGTTACAATCAGTCTTATTGTTTTCAAGAATAATGAATATAAACTAATTCTATACATTATCTATAGTTATTATGTGATAGAGCGAAAGCGCTCTATAATATTTTCTTTTCATTTGAGTTCACAGCAATTTTGATTTAGATATTGAAAAAATGAAAGGTAGTAAAAGTTAAGAGTTATAGTATTGTCTTTTTTTCTCTTATAATGAGATACATATTTGAAATTGGATTTATGATAAATTTAATCTTGATGTTACATTGTATATATGAACACACAAAAACATGGATACATAAATATACATCGAATTGGTTGAGCAATTTGTAATTGTTTTTTATCTTTCTTTTTAGTTTTTAAGTTACAATCAGTCTTATTGTTTTCAGGAATAACGAATATAAACTAATTCTATACATTTTTTATATTAATTAAAATTATCAGGTAAGTCCTGTCCACCAACACAGGAAGATAATGACTTTATTTACAAAAAATTAGATTTTGGGGAGGAAGCTCGATACGGCGATTGTGTTAAGACGCCATTTTTTTCACTCTGAAAAATAAATTCCAATATACGAAACTTTAATTCAATTTTTAAGTACTTTTATAGTACAGATTTCATTAAATAAAATATAAAAAAAAAAGAAAATATTTTAATAAAGTGTTTTTTCAACGAATTACGGTGGATGGTGTTTTCTCAACACGGATGTTGGTGGATTTCAGCCACTCGTGTTTCGGCTGCTCACATTTCACTTCACTCCACTTTACTTCACTTCTGTTCGTAGAACTTGCCTTGCTTTTTCACGCACGGATTAAGTGTCCTTTACTGATATGAAGCAACAATCTGATTTTTTTAAATCAAAAAAAACTGCACCATACAACAAAACTATGGAAGCCGCCCAACAACTCATCGCTCTCAGTCAAACACCAAGCACCAGCACTCAACGAAGCCCCGACAAGGCAATTTCTCTCCAAGCGGAGACGCATTCAACATTAATCGACACTGCAAACAAAAATATGTCTGCAACGAAAAAGCATTTATTGCCTCTCCCTGAGGATGTTGAAATTGACTTAAGTGAATGGGAAACCCCGCCAAAAAAACACACCGCAGCTGCTGCCAAAGTGAATTCCACATCACAAAAAATGGACTTTGAGTCTGGAATAAATAAATTTGCTGCTCTTGGCAATGTGAAAATACAAACAGTGTTAAACATCAAGCACAACAATTCCGTGTCTAAACAACTGCAACAAAAAACCATCAACGATGATGAAGAAAGGAACAGCGAGGGAGCCCCCCCAGCAACATCCAGCGAAAACCAAAATAAATCAACAGTAGAAGACAAATTGTATTCAGGTAAGTTCTGTCCACCTATAATTCTGAAAAATGTAGATGTTAGAAAATTAATTTCCGAATTCCAAGAAAACGCGGTAGAGTTTAAGTACAAAATAGTGAACAGGGGTAGTACTTGCAAATTATATATTGATGATAGCGATGCTCATAGGGAGATGATGCGTATGCTGAGAGACACAGGTGATGCACAAGCATACTCCTTCACTCTGAGGGAAGATAAAACAACTAATGTTGTCCTGCGTGGACTTACATCCGATTATCCTCCAGAGGAAATCCTTATTGAATTAAAAAACCGAATCCCCAACATTTCTAACGTCTCACTATTCGAGACATTAAGGTCAAAGCAGGAGAAAATAAAATATAATCTGTTGTTCGTCTGCTTCCTGGTACTGATGCGTCAGAACTATCCAAAATTAAATACTTATTTCACACCAGGGTCTATTGGGAGAAACCAAGGGGAAATCGCGGCCCCCTACAGTGCAGGAGATGCCAACAATTTGGGCACTTGGCCAAGAACTGCGCCTTTGCGTACAAATGTGTTAAGTGTGTGAATCGACACGAACCCGGCGCCTGCGCTGTAGTCAGGGATGAGAGTAGCAAAGCGGTGTGCGTGAACTGTGGAGAAAACCACCCGGCTAATTTCCGAGGATGCAAATTATTTAAATTATATGAATCCAGAAGAAAGCAGCTTTTGCAAGAGGCAATAAACAAAAAAGAAAAAGCTAGGAACTTTTCGCTCGCCCTTTCTAATGGGGCCTCGATCATCCCTGGAGTTGACTATGCGAGTCACTTCAAGACTCTTCCCAATGACTCTCAAGTTGCTTCTGGCCCTCTTGGTCTACAGCAGAGGCAGACAACAGGAAACATCCTAAATCAATTCATGGCACTCTCCAACGACCTTTTTGGTTACGATATGAGATCCTTGTTGAGCAAAATTGAAAATTTTATGTCAAATCTAGAAAACTTTAATTCTTTAACCGAAAAAAGAATGGCCTACTTGGATCTGGTCAATGAACTTCTTTTCTGTTCCAAATGATGTTGATAAATATATTACAATATAACATTTCGTCATTAATTGCACATTCTAGGAGAATTGAACTACTAAAAATTCTCCAAGAAAACAAATGTCACTTTGCTTTCGTTCAAGAAACTCATCTATCTAGTAGACATAAAGTCTTCCTAGATAACTACCGTATTATCCGAAATGACAACCTTCAAGGTGCTGCGTTAATTCTGAAAAATAACATTAAATATGAGCTCGTTAACTTTGATTCTAACATTTTCCCTTCAGTTTTCATAAGTATTAGATGCATCGAGGACAACATCTCGAAGAACTACCTTCTAGGATCGTTATACTTTCCCTCGTCTTGTGCTGTCTCTCAACTCACAAACGAGCTAAACAAATTAGAAAACTTAGCAACCAGCTTTGACGGAGCAATTATTGGAGGAGACTTAAATGCCAGAAGTCCAAACTGGAGAGATCATTCATACAACATTAATGGCAAGACCATTGAAGCCTGGCTTCAAAACTTCACCCCGTCTTTAACTTTGCTCTCCTCGGACACTCCCACTTTTCCAAGAGGACCGTCCTTTCTCGATCACTTCCTGATCTCGAGCCACTTGATCAACAGTTTAGATCCAAATTTCTCACTCACCACGCTTTCAACTTTTTCCGACCATTGCCCGCTCCTTTTGAGAATTTCCCTCAAGGAAGCTAATTTCTGTACCTATGTTCACCCGTCATACAGATCATTTAGAAACACCAATTGGAACTCATTCAAAAGACAACTTGATCAACGCCTAAATGAATTTTTCCCTCCTCCTGATAATTGCATATCGAACGAAGTTATCGACGCTCACATTTTACACTTCAATAATTCACTTCTTTCCACCTTAGATGAAAACTCCACAAGCGCTTCTCTCTCAACAAAAAAATATAAAAACTTGCCTATTGAAATTAACAATTTATACAATATAAAACATCAGTGGCAAAGGCGCTTGAAAAATATATTTCACAATTCACTTAACAGAGTTAACGCACAATACAGAGAGCTTGCCTCACAAATCACACTTCTTAACAAAATTATAAAAGAGAAAGTGAACATCTGGTTGAACAAAACACTCAGTGACAGACTGGCGAAAATCAATCCTGGGCCCCTGGCATTTAAAGAAGCATTTAGAATTGTTGGACGCAAGAAAAGATTCTCCTGTAATAAGGTGTCAGTGAACGAGCAAACGTTTATTAATGCAACTAGTGTTATATCAGCTTTTGAAAATCATTTCAAGGAAATTTACAAGGAAACTGTTCCTATGCCTAATTCCCACACCACCCAGGAATCAATTGCAGCTGCTAGCTCCATAGCTCTCAACACTCCGGAGCATATTTTCATATTCGACTCCGTAAATAGTGCACTTCGCCCTATGGCCAATCACTTGTTCACTGACACTGAAACAGTCAAAAGCCTGATTAAACAGTTAAAACCCAAAAAGTCCACTGGACCAGATGACATTTCCAACTTTGCCTTAAAAAAGCTCTCAGATTCAGGGATACAATTCCTAACAATTATTTACAACCAGTGCATTAACAATGCTTATTTCCCAACCTGCTGGAAAATAGCCAAAATTCTGCCAATTTTGAAAAAACAAAACAGCCATGACATTAATAATTTTAGGCCAATATCTCTAGTTTCAAACACCGGAAAAATCCTTGAGAGAATAGCACTACAGTTCCTCAACTCGTCTCTCGAATACCCCATTGATCCGATTTCGGACTTCCAATTTGGTTTTCGTAGGGGGCACTCTACTCTACACGCTTTAATCAAATTCCAAAACGATGTAATCTTAAATTTACGCGACGGGCGATGCACTGTCGCTTGTTCCTTAGATGTAGAGAAGGCATTCGATAGCGTGTGGAGAGACGGACTCCTCGCAAAGATGTCCTCTCTTAGTTTCCCAGCTCATGCGCTAAACATAATTAAAAGTTTCCTGACTGATAGATTCTTCTTTATCCAAATCCAAAACTCCAAGGGCAATATGTACGAGCACAATCGAGGGGTACCTCAAGGTTCCATCTTGGGCCCACACCTTTACAACATCTTCATACATGATTTTCCGCATCAGTATACGGAAAATAACATCGCTTCCACTGGGTTATTATACGCGGACGATACCATCGCTTATGCGAGTCACGTATCTCCATCTCACGCCCTTGGTGTTTTGGAAAATCACTTAAGTAGAATTAACACCTATTATCAAAATTGGGGAATTAAACTGAATGTTCCAAAATCTGAAGTCATTGTTATTAGGAATGCAAGTGGGAAGGGACCTCCTGGCGTTGTGAAAGAAAGCAAAAATCTCTCTCTTAGACTGAACGGCTGCATTATTCGGCCTAAAAACAATTTGAAATATCTTGGAGTGAATTTCAATAATCTATTGAAATTCAACTCACATGCCAAAATTACAACTGAAAAGGCGAGAAAAGTCTCCAACATGTTTATGCCATTTTTTAAACATAGAGCTTTAAATCACAAAACTAAGTTACTTTTCTACAAAACGCTGGTCAGACCGGTTCTGAACTACGCATTCCCCATTTGGTTTTCCATCTCGCCCACTGTGGCAAATTCCATGGAAATTTTGGAAAGAAAAATTCTAAGACTATGCGCTGGGAAAAACTTTGAGTCCCCCACCAAACGCTTCTCCAACAACTACATTTATAACATCACTAAAATCATTCCGCTGATGAGATATAACCTAATTCTCATGAAAAAAACAATTACCAGTCTAGAACTATCAGAAAATGACCTTATTAGTCACGTCATTCAATCGCAGTTGGGGTCCACTTGGGATAACTCCAGTTACTTATCGCCCCTTGGAATTACATCTTTCGACCTGGGGTGGAATCGCGTAAGGTGATTGTTGATTGTTGATCATCAAAATGGATGATTTTGCTCCACGTAAGGTGATTATCAAATTGACTATCACTTTTTTGCTATGGTTTGTTAGTGACAGCTATTTAGGTGTCACTTTCATATATTTTGATTAATTTTTTGTGAGAAAGATAATTTGTGTGAACTTCAGCTCCACTATAAATTTTAAATTTAGTGAAAAAAGTGAAAAGATATCAAAGTTAAAATAAAAATAAGTCAACAGTAATGTATACTTCAATGCAAATTTTCTATGAATGCACCAGAACGAGAAATGACTACAAAAAAGTTCAATTGCTGAGAACCAACTTAAGGAATAAAGCAAATATTTTGGAACTTTCTAACCCAATGTAACTATGAAATTTTCTATGAATATTTATAAATAAGTTATTTACAACATAATGTATGTACGTATAAATTATTTATTTCAGATTCTTGAACAATTTTCAATTGAACAAAGAAACGTTTGTGTATGTATTGCGGTTGCTCGATTTACCATCAGGAATAAGATCAACACATATTCCACCTATCCTTCAACAGGCTGCAACTTTAAATCTTCATGGAGGTGGTGGTTATCAACGACAAGTTGCGGCTGATTGAGCTCTACTGATGGGACAAAGTACTGCTGAAATAAGCGCTGCAGTTATTAAGAAAACGTAGTCGGTTCTATGTCCACTTTTCATTAAATTTGAGCCCTTGGATTCAAGAAAAGAATATATTTTTGCAAAATATAACAAACATTCTTATGAATTTATAACTATTATTAATTATAGTTATAGGTATACTTACATTTTTTAAAGAAAGGAAACTTTGCAAATTGAAAATTCAACACAACAGCTGATCGAAATGACATTTATGTGTTGCAATTTGTACCAAGTTTCCCAAACTTGGGTAAGTGCTGCCAGCAAATAGTAAAGTTTTAGCGATCACTTTACACAGAACAAAGAAAAGGTGATGATCAAAATTGACTATTAAAACAGTGACAATCAACTATCGCCTTACGCGATTCCACCCCTGGATTCCTCACTGACATCCACTCCCTTGTTTTACTCCTCGGCCACTTCGGGCCAAAACCGTGGCTGAATGGTCCTAATCTAATTTATTTAAAGATGCTTTTAACTGCACACATATTTCTGTTCACTATTTTATACGGGGACAGTGCCGACCGTTGAAATCCTGGGGTGGAATCGCGTAAGGCGATAGTTGATTGTCACTGTTTTGATAGTCAATTTTGATCATCACCTTTTCTTTGTTCTGTGTAAAGTGATCGCTAAAACTTTACTATTTGCTGGCAGCACTTACCCAAGTTTGGGAAACTTGGTACAAATTGCAACACATAAATGTCATTTCGATCAGCTGTTGTGTTGAATTTTCAATTTGCAAAGTTTCCTTTCTTTATTTTTTGTTTCGTTTTATTTTCTGATAAATGTAAATATGTACCTGTACCTAATTGCAACGTAAATGAATCCGAAAAATCTAAGATTTCTTCTTACACCTCGAAACTTCACTCTTCATTTTACTTTTCTGTCTCAAAAATGCAAAATATTCACGTATCAAATGTCTCTTTTCACAAAAAAAACCTTTATTTTAGTAAAATGATACAAGTTAATCAATTTAAGCAGAAAAACGTCAAATAAAATGCTGTCGTTAATTTTGTTTCGCATGTGCGAACGAAAACTTTCATTCAGCCCTATCGCCAATATAATGGGAACTTTTTTTCCCCGGAAATAAAATGTTACCCGGGAAAAAAGTTTCCCATCGGGAATCTCCCAAGAAATATTTTTTCCCACGAAACAATTCATACCAACCTTTAACTGTTTAAATCAATTTCGAAGTTATCTTGACAGCACCAAATCGTGTATTTTTTGTAAAAAAAAATTGTTTTGTGTCCTTAAAGGAAGAAAATATCAATTAAAATGATAAATAATATTGGTTTTGTGGTAGCAATCGAAGATGTAATGCAAGATGAGAGAAATAGGCAAATATCTTTCAGAAGATACTTGAGGGATATCTCAAACCCTCTTGAGTTACCAGAATCCATGTAAGTATCTCCGCAATCGAAGTTCCAACTCATAATTATTCATTTTTATCCTTAAGATTTCATCAATACTATCGCGTTAACAAGCCAATGTTTAGGTGTCTGCTTGATACCTTGATAGAGTCGTTACCAGAATCCAAAAAATCATTTGCAGTACCCCCTGTTGTGAAGCTAAGCGCATGCTTGCGCTTTTTCGCTGAAGGAGCGTACCAAAAGACTACGAAGTTGGCTTAGCACAGTCTTCCTTTTCAGAAGTTCTTTCAGAAGTACTTCAAATTTTTGAAGCTAAGCTTTGTGCAACATGGATTCTTTCACAAACAACTGCTGAACAAAAACGACGTACCAAGTTACGATTTTATGAAAAAAACAATATACCTGGAGTAGTAGGATGCATAGACGGAACGCACATTCGGATTATTGCCCCTAAAGAAAACAAGCATCTACACTACAATCGTAAAGGATATTTTAGCTTAAATGTTATGCTTGTAAGTATTAAATCTATATTTACACTGAATTTTGAAAACAAATTAATCATTCGTAGGTTTGCGACGATGAAATGCAAATTAAATTTGTGGATGCTACCCACCCTGGTGCATGTCATGACTCTCTGGTATGGAACGGGAGTGAACTAAGAACATGGATGGAGCAACAGTATTTGAATGGTGAGAGAAACACATGGCTGTTGGGTAAGCTTTAATCGCCTTTTTGTTCAATTCCTGTATTTTTGATTCTCCTAGGAGACGCCGGATACCCATTAGAACCTTGGCTCTTAACTCCACATAGAACACCAGAGACAGGAACACCTGAAAGTAAATTTAATGATGCTCATTCTAAAACCAGAAATATTATCGAGAGGACAAACGGCGTGCTAAAGCAAAGGTGGAGATGTTTGCTGGGCGCAAGAGAGTTACATTATCATCCAAGGAAAGCAATCACAATCATTAATGTTTGTTGTGCCTTGCATAATATGTGCATACACTTTAAGGCTGACACTGATATTCAAATTGCACCTGGTCTACAAGAAGATGAAAACATCTTTGCATTTACGACTTTAAGCAGCTCAGAATACATGACTGAAGCCCAACGCATTCGAAGAGAAATAGGGAACTCTCTTTAAATAGGTTTATTAACATTTATTAAAAACATAAACAAAAGTACTTTTAAACAAATAAATAAAAATAAATACGTATATTCATAAAAAATAAAGTCTTAGAATTCATTTGTAATCAAAATTTATCTTTGAGGAACTGTCGGTTAGTATGTTGATTCAGATACTAATACTTTTCAAGCTTTGCAAGTTCAATGTCTAGAACTTTCTGCTTGAGATTTAATTTTTGTTCGATTTCATGCTTGCGGATTTTTTCCATCTCCAGGTTATGACGTTTTGTTTCCTTAAGAAGCAGTTTCTGTTGGTCGTGAATTCGATCAATCGAACGATAAATCTTTTTGACACTAGCTTGAATTTCATTTTGGTGATTTTTCATTATTAAGACAGCTTCACGAACTTGTACATACATTTTTTCCTGCAAACTTAACTCCTTCTGAAGAAACTCAACGGAATTTTTTACTTTGGGGAAACTTTTATTTGACCTCTTGGGCGTTTTCTCGCCAATGCAATTATCATCCAATGCTTCGTTCAAAACATTGCACGCAGTGTCATCTTCCTCAATCAAACTTTCGAAAATTGCATCTAGTTCTTTCGCTGAATTATCTTCTTGGTCCTTTTTCAAATGAGAGTTGTTTACATTCAATTCCCCGTCACAAGGAGGTTCCAGCTTTCGCTTTTTAGAACAGGAAGGCAGTCCAAAACGTTTAGAATCAGAGTGGCCTTCCACAGACTCACTTATTGCACAAATTTGTATAATAGATTGTTCTAAGTTCGAGAACTTATATTCTTTGCTGGGTCCGCCTCCTGTTGCACTCTTGAATTTAATGTTTTCAGACATTTTCTTTTTTACATACTTTTTCTTGTCGCTCCAAACCTGACGCAGCATACACAAAAACACTTTATTATGAATAAAATAATTGATTATTGTCGTTTTTAAATGCTTACTCTCTTCCACTCAAAACTAGATTTCTTTGGAGGACCGATGCAATTTAATTCGTTTTCGACTGTCTTCCAAATATCGTGAACCTCTTCTTTTGTTTTTTTTGTGTACCCCGTAGCAATATCTGGAAATTTTTCCATTAAACCAACGAGGACGTCAAGCTGATTTTTGTTTGTTGAGTTAGACCTTAAAAAAATATTTTTTTATTATTTAATTTCACATTTTTATAAACAAATTCTTACATTTTGCCGCGTTACAAGTTTTTCCCCGACAACCAACTTGCGGAAATTTTCGCACTCAAATGAGAAAAAAGTTCCCTGGAAAAAATTATTCACGATAGCTATTTGCCAAAAGAAATATTTTTCCCTCTTTTCGAAGATCATTCACGATAGCAACTTTCCCAAAATGGGAAAAAACTCCGGTGGAATTTTGTTCGCGATAGGGCTGATTTTTTAAGTTACATGAAGCAAATCTTTCGCACACGCGAAAACGTTTGTTCGTGTGTGCGATACAGAATGTCACCCCTGGTTTTTGACTCAATTCTAACTACTTTTTAGGAGTAACATATGGATTGAAAGCTAATAAAGTCTGAGGAAAAGAATTGGTTAAAAAATTGGGGTAATTGTACTTGTTAACAGACAACCAATAAATTTTAACAAAAGAATCAATACAAAACCGAATTTTAATGACGGTCACTGTACCTATATAAGTAAAAAAAAGAGCACGTGTAAAAATTCCGTTTGTATTATCGCTTTGTCCCCGAAGTTGTTATTTTGCACAAATAGATTTCGCTTTCGTCATATAACCTCTAGGAACATATCAGAAAGCTTCAACTTTGTAGTTCCACAGTGAAACCACTACGTGCTCATCTCTCACCAAGTGTGTAGAAAAAAGCCACGCTCTATAAAATCGCAAGATATCTCTTGTTTAAAGCCAAAAATTGACAATTCATTTTATCCAACACCCTTCATAGAGAAGTATACTCGTCTCAAAACTAAAATTGAAAAGGAACCATTTAAAATCAAAATAAGTACAACACAAGAAAATTGTTAAGATTTTTATTAAAGCTCATGACTTAACACTTCACTTTCTATTTTGATTGTTTTGGCGCTGCATATCCTTAGGGAATGTCCTCACTGGTGGAGTTCGTATGCGCCGAGCTTCCTTTGATCTGTTACGGACCACTTTCGAGTGGATTGCACACGACACACAGTAATGCAATTTGGCGTACAACTTGGGGAGAACATATGTCTCCCATATAGATGCTTCAGATATATCTCTTACTGCAGCCGCCTCAACAATATTTCGAATAACAAATTTCTTGATGGCTTTATCTTTTGGTACACAACGCGCACAGTTTGTACATCTCACAGGTTTTACGTGGCCACGGTTATGCTTGCAGCGGCCTCCATTACGGCGTTTCTTCGTCATTTTTGTACAACCTTACCAAGCTAAGTTTAACCGGAAAAGAGAGATAAATTCGAAATGTAAGCCAAGAAATAATATACAGCAGTGTAAATATTTAGATGATAAGCTCATTACAGAAAACGCGCTGTAAACTACGCGCGTTATATGCATTTACTAAATCTGAAACCATCTTTAGATGGTTGAAATATCGACAGATTGCTTGAAATTGGGCCTATTTTGTTCGGCCAAACCTATTATACTAAAAGGTGTTTCTTAGCAATTTAGTTTTCAAGTAGAGATACAACGCATATAAGCAATATTCACATGAGCACAACCAACGAATAAACGAATATTCGTCGATTTTGACATTTCTTTCACATGAGAGTTTTTAATTCGTCGCGAATAAAGTTTGACAGCCGAAAACGATTCACCACCGAAACCAAAACAAGAATGATTTTTTTAGGTTAAGTACGCGCGATTATTTTATTCGTTGCGAGTGTGGATAATGTGTTTTTTGTTTTGTTAAATTTATTAATATATGATATTGAAAAGTAAAAGTATGCATCATAAATCAAATGGAAACTATATTGCTATCGTTTTGTTAAGAATTTGTGTGGAAATATGTCTTCAAACGTATATAAACTCACATTTTGTAATTCATTCGTCGTTCGTTGGTCGCGCTCATGTGAATACTACTATAAAAAGAGCGTGAAGTTTTTTTTTAATGAAAAATATCAATGGCTAGATTTATTTATCTTAAAAAAATCCAACTTTTCAAGTCAAATTTCAACACCAAGGCAAACATATAAAACTCGGTTTGATCCAATAAATGTGTTTAGTAATAAGCACTTGATGAACCAGACATGAATGGGGATAAAATATGTGGACATATTCTTGCGATTTGTACATTACAGATTCAATCAGATGCTTTGGTCCAACTTTTCTTTTAAATGTATATAAATTAAATATATAATAAGATTAATTTCCCATTGAAAAAAAAAAAAAAAATTAGGCAGAAAACCACAAAAAATCAACTGCGCCTTACTCTCGAGAGTCTAAACCATCAAAACATTGATGATTATATCTTTTTTGTATCGGTAATTAAAAACCCTTTAATTGGTGTCCAAATGAGAAATTGAGAAGGGATCTTCAAACTATATCGGAGAACAAATGCTTCGTCTACTACAAGAACAAAGGGTAGACAATTTTCTGTGCTGGGCAATTTTTGAATAGCAGAACAAATAATGACCTTGGGTAGTTTGGCCAAGCTTAACCAAAGCTTGATGAAGAAAAAACAGTGGAGTATGCGAAGATCTGTGGGCTCCAATGCTAACCATAGTACATTGTTAGTTTGCATCAATAACTGCCATCAAAACTGTTGAGAAACACTTTTTATAATTAAAATTGAAATTGCTTTCCATAACAGTTCCAAGATAGTTGGGTAATGGGTAAATTCCATTTTGATAAAACGGAAGCATATTTCCAAAAACTAGGTCTTTCAGAGACTGGCATAACCTAATATTCAAAATGCTTGTTGATTTCCTAAATCGTTTGCATGACACATCATCTGACCGTTGTTTTCCCCAACAAAAATCAAAGAGATAGTCCCGGAAAACTAACTTTGCCATTTTGTTTTATTTATAACATTTTTGACGTAGTAGACAAGTAGCATTACCGAAATAGTTTACGATACAAAAAGAAGCAAATCCTGTTGCATCGTGGTTTCCTTTTTGATACTTATTTGTTTGGAAAGTGTGATATAGAGTGTTTTGTTACTAACTAATACGATGCGTTGAACTTTGTTTTCAATTGTGATATTTTCATCTCTGGCATTGACATTAGGCTGTTTTTATTAAGGAGTTGGGCGAGGCAAGAATTTTCGGGATAATGTGCAAATAAACAGCATCGTTTTCTGGATGATTGTTGATTTTTTCAGGTTTATTCACGCTCAAGGCCGGACAAAGCATATGTGCAAGATGTGCAAATGCACAGGGCGCAAAATTCTGGGGGCGCATTACCAGTAGCAAGAAAATGTAATCAATGTAATTCAAACAAATATGTGCTACTATTTGCCATTTTTTTAACCACAAACATTCTTAAAAAAATCCCAAAAAACATTCTTCACAACAAGAAATGTGTCTACTTTTCAAAAAAAGTAAACCATTTCTTAAGGATGACTAGGAAAAAGGTTTTCAAAAAGTTAGGGTTGACGACACAACATAAGGTTTCCATCATAAAAGTAATGAAATAAAAAAAATATGGCACGGTTAAAAGAAGTTCTTAAGATAAAAAAATTAATGACAAAAAACGAGATTTAAAAACAAAATAAAAGAAAAGATATCGTCAATTAGTAAATATGTCCAAGGAGAAACACGTTTACTAATTTTAAAAGGCCCCACAAACTTGGTGGCCAACTTCGCAGCATAATAGTTTGCTGCGTTAGATAACGTAAAGTTACGTCGCCAAACCAATTCGTTCGGGAGATATTGAATTTTCTCTCCGACGAAGGTTATAATTTTTCGCCGTAATTTTGCTCGCTAATTCTAACCTTTTCCCTATCTCTTCCCTAAGCTTTCTAAATTGTTCTCTAGTATCCACCGTATTATCGCTCATAACATACGGAGTGGTGGTTAAGGAGTCGTTTCCAAAAGTCACCATTCCTCGACCAAAATTTGCGTAATACGGCGAAACCCCTAAAACTTCGTGTTGAGCCGTACGTATACTGCACGCCACCTTCGCCAACTGCGAATCCAAAGACCTATGATTATCACTAACATATGCCCTAAGTGTTGTTTTTAAAATTTGGTTAATCCGCTCCGCCGGATTAGCCTGGGTGTGGTAATGAGCCGTAAACCTAAGTGTGGAACCATAACTATCGCATAAGGCCTTCAATTCCCTAGTCTTAAATTGGGGACCGTTGTCACAAACAACGAATTTGGGTACGCCGAATAACAAGAAGACATTGTCTTCCAACTCCTTGCAAACAGACTTTGCTGTTGCAGACCTCAAAGGGAACAACAACGGAAACTTTGTAAAATAGTCTACGACCGTGAGGATATACACAAAACCCCTACTCGACTTTGGAAGTGGACCCACCAAGTCCACGCAAACCATTTCCCAAGGATTTACTACGCCCTTTCTCTCTGTCATTAACCCAGCCGGTTTATCATTAATCGGTTTCACGCTTTGACAAATTTTACAGTTGCTAACATATTTCGTAATATCTGACCTCATTTTAGGCCAGTAGTACTTTTCTCCTACTCTAGCAAATGTTTTCTTTACCCCCATGTGCCCTGCTAATGGATGGTCATGATTCTCCTCTAAAACTTTTTTTCTATCATCCTTTGGAACTACTATCTTCCACTCGTTGTTACTATGCACAACGATATGGTTCGGTTTAACAAACTTAAATAATTTTCCCTGTTCCACTCGCCAATATGGAAAAGATAACGGTTTCTTTTTCACCTCTCCTATCATTTTCCCTATCCAAGGATCAATTTTGGGCTCTGAAATCCCAGATAAAACTGGTACGCTTCTGGAAAGCATATCCGGCACCACATGATCCTTACCCTTCCTATGGACAATGTCAAATTCAAACTGCTGCATACGTACAGCCCACCTAGCCAACCTACCCGCTGGATCCTTTAATTACCTAAGCCATATCAAAAAGTGGTGATCGGTTATAACCTTAAATCTCACCCCTCCAGATATGGCCGCAATTTCTCTATTGCCCACAGAACAGCTAAGCACTCTTTTTCTGTGGTCGAATAGTTCCTCTCATTCCTATTGAGTGATCTGCTCAAATAGCAAATCACTTTTTTCCCCTCCTCAAAATCTTGTGTTAGTACTGCGCCAATCCCAAAGTCAGAAGCATCAGTTTGAACGACAAACGGCTTCGAAAAATCCGGACACGTTGGAATTGGTGCAGCAACTAGACACTCTTTAGCCTTCCTAAAACTCTCCTCACACACCCTACTCCAAATAAATTTCCTATCCTTTTTGAGAAGGTCGGTCAACGGTTTTATCAAACTCGCAAAGTTTGGTATAAATCTCCTGTACCAGGATACCGTGCCGATAAAACTCCTAACTTCCTTGACATTCTTTGGCGAGGGAATACCTAACATACTCTCTATCTTTTCTGGATCCATGTGAAGATCATTTTTGTCAACGACATAGCCCAAAAATTTTTGAGAAGGCCTAACAAAATTACATTTTTCCCTACCTACTTTCAAACCTGCTTTAATTAATCTCTTGAAAACCTCATCTAAAACTTCCATATGTTATTCAAAACTATCTGTCACGATGATTATATCATCGAGATAGACAAAAACATATGGTTCTAACTCTGCCCCTAAAACCTGATCTATAAATCTTTGCCAAGTTGCAGGTGCGTTATGCAATCCGAACGGCATCCTCAAAAACTGATACAAACCCCTGCCTGGCACTGTGAAAGCAGTATACTTTCGCGAATCCTGTTCGACTGGAATCTGCCAATATGCAGACTTAATGTCCAGCGAACTCAAAAACCTAGCATTATTCAATTTATCCAAGATGGCCGTTATATACGGAAGAGGATATGCATCTCTCTCCGTAACCTCATTCAACTTTCTATAATCTACACAAAACCTATACGAGCCATCTTTCTTCTTAATCATAACAATAGGAGAAGCCCATGGACTATTCGATTTTTCTATCACCCCGTCCTTAAGCATCTCTTCTAACTCCTTATCTATGAAAGACTGAACCACGGGGGAAACCGGATAATACCGTTGCTTAATTGGTTCAGCTTTCGTCCTAATTTTGTGCTCCACCATCTGTGTGCACCCTAAACCTTCGGGCATCTCCCTAAAAACTTTTTCTAAGAAAGATTCTAACTGCCTACTTTGTGTCTCGTTTAATTCCGTTAAATGATCCGCCATGGATATCGAAGCCAACGCACTTTGGTTGGAGAAAGTCCACTCCCCTGATTTTAAGTCCGGGACAATTCCCGATAGAGCCCAAAAATCGGCCCCTAAAATCAGTTTGTGGGGAAGGCGAGGAATAACGAGGCACTCTATCAAAACCACTTTCTCTTTTATCCTAATTGGAAGTGAAACAACCCCTTCCACTCCAATACCTGCACCATCCGCTAAAATAACATTTCCTAACTTTGTTTTACCTAACTGTGTCCCTAAACCTTTCAAAATTTCCCATCCGTTCCTACCTATTATTGTGCGTGAAGCACCAGAATCTAATAGACACGTTAGAATTGGTGCAGCAACTAGACACTCTTTAGCCTTCCTAAAACTCTCCTCACACACCCTACTCCAAATAAATTTCCTATCCTTTTTGAGAAGGTCGGTCAACGGTTTTATCAAACTCGCAAAGTTTGGTATAAATCTCCTGTACCAGGATACCGTGCCGATAAAACTCCTAACTTCCTTGACATTCTTTGGCGAGGGAATACCTAACATACTCTCTATCTTTTCTGGATCCATGTGAAGACCATTTTTGTCAACGACATAGCCCAAAAATTTTAGAGAAGGCCTAACAAAATTACATTTTTCCCTACCTACTTTCAAACCTGCTTTAATTAATCTCTTGAAAACTTCATCTAAAACTTCCATATGTTTTTCAAAACTATCTGTCACGATGATTATATCATCGAGATAGACAAAAACATATGGTTCTAACTCTGCCCCTAAAACCTGATCTATAAATCTTTGCCAAGTTGCAGGTGCGTTATGCAATCCGAACGGCATCCTCAAAAACTGATACAAACCCCTGCCTGGCACTGTGAAAGCAGTATACTTTAGCGAATCCTGTTCGACTGGAATCTGCCAATATGCAGACTTAATGTCCAGCGAACTCAAAAACCTAGCATTATTCAATTTATCCAAGATGGCCGTTATATACGGAAGAGGATATGCATCTCTCTCCGTAACCTCATTCAACTTTCTATAATCTACACAAAACCTATACGAGCCATCTTTCTTCTTAATCATAACAATAGGAGAAGCCCATGGACTATTCGATTTTTCTATCACCCCGTCCTTAAGCATCTCTTCTAACTCCTTATCTATGAAAGACTGAACCACGGGGGAAACCGGATAATACCGTTGCTTAATTGGTTCAGCTTTCGTCCTAATTTTGTGCTCCACCATCTGTGTGCACCCTAAACCTTCGGGCATCTCCCTAAAAACTTTTTCTAAGAAAGATTCTAACTGCCTACTTTGTATCTCGTTTAATTCCGTTAAATGATCCGCCATGAATATCGAAGCCAAAGCACTTTGGTTGGAAAAAGTCCACTCTCCTAATTTTAAGTCCGGGACAATTCCCGATAGAGCCCAAAAATCGGCCCCTAAAATCAGTTTGTGGGGAAGGCGAGGAATAACGAGGCACTCTATCAAAACTACTTTCTCTTTTATCCTAATTGGAAGTGAAACAACCCCTTCCACTCCAATACCTGCACCATCCGCTAAAATAACATTTCCTAACTTTGTTTTACCTAATTGTGTCCCTAAACCTTTCAAAATTTCCCATCCGTTCCTACCTATTATTGTGCGTGAAGCACCAGAATCTAATAGCCCTAACATTTTAACACCAAAAATCTCAACGCCAACGTATGGCCGTTGGTCTCTACCATCCTGCTCAAGCGTGAAACCTAAATCAACGACACTCGACTGGTTACCAGCAGGTAACCTTCCTAAGTCCTGCGAACTTTTCGCCCTGCTGGAACGAGAGTTCGATTCCCATTTCCCGAACATTGTTGGCAGTTACTCCGAGTAACTCCAACCCTACCGCAACTATAACAACGCCTAACAGCGGAACACCTATTTGCAAAATGGCCCTCTCCATTGCACTTATAGCACCTAACACGCCCTACACTACTATTCTGCGAATTAGCCTGACTATTTCCATTCGTCAAAGTGCCCTGATTCCTGAACAGGTTCGACACTTGACTTGGATTCCCATTCCTGTGAACAGTCTGGCTGTCTTCTACAACCGAAATTGTTGGATGCTCAAACCTACTCCTACTTTTATTGTTTGTCGAACCATCCCGACCTTGGTTTCGGGACGTGTTCGACACCTGACCCTGATGAACTACTCGATTTTCCTCTACGACAACCGAAACTTCCGGACGAGTTGGGCCTACACCTACGTATGCTAGATCCGGTTCTAGCAAAGTCCTATTCCTACTGTTTGGAGGGGGAACGTAAGCCTCAACATTGGCACGAACCACCGCCAAATCCCTACTTAGCACTACTAGATCAGCCACAGTATTTGGCCTCGCCAGACCAAGCTGTGTCTGATAGAAAGGAGTCACATTCCTTTGAATCATTGACAACTTCCTCCGCTCAAATATTGGTTCGGAAAGCCGACCAAACAAATTCTGCATCGTTGCCACATAGACCCCAATGGACTTATTTTGGCCTTGTGTGCGGTGCCTTATCTCATCTAGCAAACAATCATCGTAATTCGGTGGCAAAAACTCCAATTTCAGTTCCCTGACAAGTTCTAGCCACGAATTTACGGAAAGCCTAACTGCCCTAAACCATATCATTGCTTTTCCTTCAAATAGCTCTATCGCGGACCTAAAAAGTTGCGCTTCCTTGACCCCACGGGATATGCACATTTCCTCAACCTTTTCTAGGAATGAGTTCAAGGAGGCACCACAGCGCTCACCAGTGAACTTCAAGTTCCATTTATAAATCTGCTCACTCTTGTTTGGATTAAGAATAACCTGCTCTACAATTCTGTTTTCCAACCTACCACTATCATTTCTACCATCAATCCTACCATCTGCCATTCCTAAGTCCGTCGATGTACTCATCGGCTTGTTTTGAGATTCAGCTGAACGCTGTTTCTCAACCACCAAGTCATTATTATTTTGTTGTTTTTGTTTTCTAATATTTTCCTCATCCTCTTCTTCATCATCATCTTCCTCACTATCCTCATCATCATCCCCCTCTAGCCCAGCCATTGCCATCACTAATTTATTTTTCAGAGCAAGCTTGCTCTTCTCCTGACTTTCATTTTCTGGTATAGACCTATCTAACCTACGCAATCCCCACTCTATCTTCGTTACAATCTTCAAATACTCCTTTGAAGTTTCCGACTTCGGAGGTTTTTCTAACAGTTTTTCTAATTCCTCCAACTTCTTCTCTACCGCCAACTGATCTTGTTCAAAATTGAACTTGTAAGCGGGAGCTACAAAAATATTCCTACGTTCTTACTTGGTGGCAGCCCTAAGCGCTTTGCGCATCTCATCTACTGTCCCTATTGGCAAACCTCGCCACTCCATCTCGTATGCGAGTTCATCTTGCGATAATCTATTAACCTCCATTGCAAATGTAAAATAAATAAAACAAAATATGAAACTAAAATTTCTAATCAAAGAACCGAAAACCCTATTTTCGTATTTATAAAATAATAATGAAAATTAAATTCCTCAAATTGTTGAAAACTAAATTAAAAAAACGATGAAAAAAAGTATGCTAATTTCAAAAAAACAAAAACTAAACAAATTAAAATGAATTAAAAAAATTTAAGAAAGTAAAAAAATCACGTCGGTAACCCTATTAAAATCCTAAGAAAATATTAAAATTTGGAAAAAAATATCCTATATATTTTAAACTTAAGACCGTCCGTCCAAAATCCTAATTACAACTCACTAAAACACTTTTAAAAAAAACTTGAAAAGTATCACTACCAAAAAGTTTGTTTAACTAAAGTGTGAACACTTATTGAACTAAACTTAATATATTAAATAAAAATTCAAAAAAAACACTACCACGAATAAGAAAGAGACAACTCTATTATAAATTAATTTCCAAATATTGCCAAACGGATTATAATAAATGGAAATTAAAAGATAATCAATTAAAAATTAATCAATACAAATCAAAATCAATATTAAATAAAAATCAATAAAAACCAAATCAAAAAAAACAGAAACACCTTACTCTTTGTTTTTGTTTCCCTCTCCCTTTGTGCCTCCACACTAAACAATGTCGAGCGAGCGCTTCTCCGCTCCAAAAAAAACACTTCACCTAGGAGAAAAAGACTTTAGTAAAAAACTTAAAAAGTAAATAAAAAAAGAACAATTTATCTACACAAAAATACAAACACAACACTTCCTATAGACAGGTGTTTATTAAAAAACCACTTGCACTTCAGTTTGTAGGTATTAATTTTCCTTCAAAGGAATCCCAACACGTTGGGCGCCAAAATTGTTGCAATATTTTATTCTTTAAAACACAACCGAGAATATTAACGAAATTATACAATTTAATTGAACATTATTTATTTATCAAACAATCGAAATTAATTAAAAACAAAAAAAATTTGCAACCAGCACCGCGAACGCGAAAGATTAGTTCGATTATGATTATTAGCTGTCACCACCGAATGAAGAACAAAGCAAAGAGAAAATAAAATTGCAACAACAACTGCAATTCCCATGCAGCTCACCGGCTAGTCAGCTGGGGTGGGTTCCTTTGAAGCAAATTTTTGTATGCTTTTGATAAACTGAATTGATTTGTTAAATTAATTCAGTTTATCAAATGGAAATATATATTTGCACAGTAGGGTGCAAAAGAAAAATGAAAGGGCGCCAGGAATTTTTTTGTATATGTAGAAAATTCCAAAACTAGCTAAATAGAAGATTTATGTGAATAATAAAAAGGGTAATGGATATGTTTGGCTATATGTATTTTATTTTACTGTATGTTGGGAAACCGTGGGATAGAAAATCCCTGGATAAAAACCCAAATCTTTTCGAATTAAATGGCACAAAAATTACGATTTATAAATGGCCGTTGTATTGAAATACAAAGTGAAAGAAGTTAAAAGTAATTAAAAAAAAATGGGTCTTCACGAAATAACCGACAAAAAGAAAACGCACTACGACAATTTTTTGCACAGAATTAATTTAATAGAAATATATATATATTTCGAAATTATGAGTATATATATATATATATTTCTATTTGAAATTAAACACGGCTACTTAGCTTTCTTGGTATTCCTCCTTCCTGCTATCCTTATTTTTCCTTTTTTTCTTTCCCACCTCGAATCCTGTTTAACTTATTTTAAATTTCTTCCTTTTTAACTTCGCTAACAAACTCCTTTCTCCTTCTTGATTTATCTTTTTTTTTTCTTTTTCTCCAAAATTCCTCGATCTTTCTTTTCACAACTCGACTTATCGCTTTCAAGGTTCTCCTCAGAGTACCTTCCAAGCGAAACTTTTTAACTATCTTTCCTCCCTAGTCCATTCCAATCATTCACACATACATACAACTCAACCAATCGTTTTCGAGATCGTCGGTCACGGGATTACGGCTTTCTGGAAGCTTGACGCTACCGAGAAAGCTCAAAGCAACCGTTGTAGATTCTCTACGAAACTTTACTCTCACACACACAAGCACGGTTTCGACAAGTTGTTGGATGTGTTTCCAAAACTTGCCGAAACGTAATGGCGAGTTCAGACCCCCCTCCCAACTAAATTTTCTTTCGCGAAAAATTGATAAAAAAGAGAAACAAATCGAGAAGGAGCCTTAATTAGGCTTTTTCCTACTACTGTATTATTAACGCGGAATTCGAAGTGGGAATTCAATTAAATTATGTTCGAATATTTAGAAAGGAGTGTTATAATAACTACCATTTTTTTCTAAATATCAAAACTTATTTTTACTATTTAAATTTACCGACGTCAAAACCCATTTTGTACAATTCATAATTTTAGTAAATTAAGATGAGGAAATCATATACATACTACGTTAATTAAAAAAAAAAAAAAAACATTTACGAGTACAACAACTTGTCGGCTCGTCCGCCGGAATGAAAGATACTGGAATGCGAGACCGCCCGTCCGCATGTCAATTTTGGAACCACCCATTCCATTTGGTCATCATGATCGCTGGAACACCTGTTTTATTGCTTTTGCAACATATTGGTTAAGTACACCACTGGCTGATGGAACCATGGTTGCCCTCAACCTCACCAATATTTTGCAGCAGCAAAGAAAGTAGAATAGGGAAGTCAAGGAATCGAAGGATAGTCATTGTTGCGGTAAATTTTACCGTAACAAATCTACATCGTTGGATACTTTCAATATTTTGGATGCATAACAGCGGTATTGGCCAATACCGAGGAATTCGTAAGGGGTTTGTGTTTCACAACACTTTGTTGCAAGTTCATTTGGGTAAAAGATATTTTATCGTTTCAGGAACAACACCATCGTCATTCTCAATCCAGAAAATCACCTTCATGCAGTACATTTGCTGCTTCAGCTTCCACTTCAGCTGGTCACAGCAAAACAAGTCCAACATGATTTTTTTTTGACAATCTGCGTAAGGATGCCGCTGGCAAAACAATCACCGACAAACACTTCATGCCACAAGGTGAAGGTAGATTCTTTGAGTTAATTTCGTCGCCTCATATGTTCTTTGAAGTTGCTATGTACGTGGCTATCTCTGGGGTAATTCCAGGCAGTAACACTTGGGCTTACATCGTCATTTGGGTAAATGCCAATCAGGTAAAGTTGCAGGGAAATCATCGCTTGAGTTTCTCTTTTTAACTTTGTTTGTATCAGACTTCCTGTAGGTACATTATTGTACCAAGGACACGACCGAATGAGTTCTAATGTTTGCATTTTTAAACATTTTTGATAGGAAAATACAAATATTGGAACTCACTTGGACGTGTTCTTATAAGTTTTTTTGATTGTAACTAAAAAGTGTGAATGCAACTTTCTTACTCACACTTCTTCGGTCGTGTCCTTGGTACAATAATGTACCTACAGGAATGGTTTATACCTTCCTGGAATCCTTGAAGTGTGAGTAAGAAAGTTGCATTCACACTTTTTAGTTACAATCAAAAAAACTTATAAGAACACGTCCAAGTGAGTTCCAATATTTGTATTTTCCTATCAAAAATGTTTAAAAATGCAAACATTAGAACTCATTCAGTCGTGTCCTTGGTACAATAATGTACCTAGGAATGTTTTATACCTTTCTAGAATCCTTGAAGTGTGAGTAAGAACGTTGCATTCACACTTTTCAGTAAAAATAAAAAAAACTTGTAAGAACACGTCCAAGTAAGTTCCAATGTTTGTATTTTCCTATAAAAATTATATTTAAATTCTCTCTGTACCATTTGTGCGTAAGCACAGCGCTTTCAGTCTGTAAATGATACAAGCAAAGTTAAAAAGAGAAACTCAAGCGATGATTTCCCTGCAACTTTACCTGATTGTCAATTACCCAAATGACGATGTAAGCCCAAGTGCTACTGCCTGGAATTACCCCAGAGATAGCCACGTACATAGCAACTTCAAAGAACATATGAGGTGACGAAATTAACTCAAAGAATCCACCTTCACCTTGTAGCATGAAGTATTTGTCGGTGATTGTTTTGCCAGCGGCATCCTTACGCAGATTGTCAAAAAAAAATCATGTTGGACTTGTTTTGCTGTGACCAGCTGAAGTGGAAGCTGAAGCAGCAAATGTACTGCATGAAGGTGATTTTCTGGATTGAGAATGACGATGGTGTTGTTCCTGAAACGATAAAATATCTTTTACCCAAATGAACTTGCAACAAAGTGTTGTGAAACACAAACCCCTTACGAATTCCTCGGTATTGGCCAATACCGCTGTTATGCATCCAAAATAGTGAAAGTATCCAACGATGTAGATTTGTTACGGTAAAATTTACCGCAACAATGACTATCCTTCGATTGCTTGACTTCCCTATTCTACTTTCTTTGCTGCTGCAAAATATTGGTGAGGTTGAGGGCAACCATGGTTCCATCAGCCAGTGGTGTACTTAACCAATATGTTGCAAAAGCAATAAAACAGGTGTTCCAGCGATCATGATGACCAAATGGAATGGGTGGTTCCAAAATTGACATGCGGACGGGCGGTCTCGCATTCCAGTATCTTTCATTCCGGCGGACGAGCCGAAAAGTTGTTGTACTCGTAAATGTTTTTTATTTTTTATAATTAACGTAGTATGTATATGATTTCCTCTTCTTAATTTACTCAAATTATGAATTGTACAAAATGGGTTTTGACGTCGGTAAATTTAAATAGTAAAAATAAGTTTTGATATTTAGAAAAAAATGGTAGTTATTATAACACTCCTTTCTACATATTCGAACATAATTTAATTGAATTCCCACTTCGAATTCTGCGTTAATAATACAGTAGTAGGAAAAAGCCTAATTAAGGCTCCTTCTCGATTTGTTTCTCTTTTTTTTCAATTTTTCGCGAAAGAAAATTTAGTTGGGAGGGGGGTCTGAACTCGCCATTACGTTTCGGCAAGTTTTGGAAACACATTCAACAACTTGTCGAAACCGTGCTTGTGTGTTTGAGAGTAAAGTTTCGTAGAGAATCTACAACGGTTGCTTTGAGCTTTCTCGGTAGCGTCAAGCTTCCAAAAAGCCGTAATCCCGTGACCGACGATCTCGAAAACGATTGGTTGAGTTGTATGTATGTGTGAATGATTGGAATGGACTAGGGAGGAAAGATAGTTAAAAAGTTTCGCTTGGAAGGTACTCTGAGGAGAACCTTGAAAGCGATAAGTCGAGTTGTGAAAAGAAAGATCGAGGAATTTTGGAGAAAAAGAAAAAAAGATAAATCAAGAAGGAGATAGGAGTTTGTTAGCGAAGTTAAAAAGGAAGAAATTTAAAATAAGTTAAACAGGATTCGAGGTGGGAAAGAAAAAAAGGAAAAATAAGGATAGCAGGAAGGAGGAATACCAAGAAAGCTAAGTAGCCGTGTTTAATTTCAAATAGAAATATATATATATATATACTCATAATTTCGAAATATATATATATTTCTATTAATTTAATTCTGTGCAAAAAATTGTAGTGCGTTTTCTTTTTGTCGGTTATTTCGTGAAGACCCATTTTTTTTAATTACTTTTAACTTCTTTCACTTTGTATTTCAATACAACGGCCATTTATAAATCGTAATTTTTGTGCCATTTAATTCGAAAAGATTTGGGTTTTAATCCATTGATTTTCTATCCTTTTTATTATTCACATAAATCTTCTATTTAACTAGTTTTGGAATTTTCTACATATACAAAAAAATTCCTGGCGCCCTTTCATTTTTCTTTTGCACCCTACTGTGCAAATATATATTTCCATTTGATAAACTGAATTAATTTAACAAATCAATTCAGTTTATCAAAAGCATACAAAAATTTTCTTCAAAGGAACCCACCCCAGCTGACTAGCCGGTGAGCTGCATGCGAATTGCAGTTGTTGTTGCAATTTTATTTTCTCTTTGCTTTGTTCTTCGTTCGGTTGTGAGTTGTGACAGCTAATAATCATAATCGAACTAATCTTTCGCGGTGCTGGTTGCACATTTTTTTGTTTTTAATTAATTTCGATTGTTTGATAAATAAATAATGTTCAATTAAATTGTATAATTTCGTTAATATTCTCGGTTGTGTTTTAAAGAAGAAAATATTGCAACAGTGTGACAAATTCTCTTGGGCGAGAAGATTTGTATGAAATTTGTTTTCCTTTTAAAAATGTTTAAAAATGCAAACATTGGAATTTTTGTTGACGTTTTCAAACTCACCTCGAAGAAAAAAACACTTATGTTATGTGTGATGTTGAGGTGATGTCACACTTTTATCATTTGTTTTTATTTGAAGAACTTAACTTATAGTGAAATTGTTATAACTTGGTCACTATTTTGTAATTATCCAAATACTTTTAGGAAATAGTCATCGTTTTTAAATTCGAGAAAAAAAGAATTATTATAACATTCAAAAAAGATAATTTTTGGAATGTATAATTTTACCTGAATCAGAAGTCTTTGTATTACATTTAAATTTAAAAAAAAAACAACAATGTTTTACATTTTTGCTAATAAATTTCAAGTTTTCTTTACATAATACAACAAATGCCTTGTTCAGACAATTATAGCTTTTTATTGAATTGAAAAGTGTATTATACGTAGTACACACTTTTGATACTTTCAATCACATAGTTTTCTAGCCAAAGTTTCTTTTGTATTTAAATAAGCTGGATTCAAGAAAAAATAATTTATTCCGGGTATACCTTAATCCATATTCGATTATTACTAATAAAATAAGACTACGTAAATACTCAAGCAAGGAAAAAATAATTTAATTAAAATATTTTTTTTGGTAATTTTCTCAAGAACTAGAAGACATAAAATCATTTAGTTTTCAGTTTTTGATCAAAAACAAATATGAACAATGAATTCTAAAAACAATAGTAGATAATCTTAAAGTTTTAAAAATTACACTTTAAACCTTTTTTTGCCCAAATTTTGAGTTTAAAACAATTTTTTTCAAAAACTATGCAAATTAAGACACGTCTGTTCCATTAGTAATTAGAAAATATGAACCAAAATATAATAATAAGCAATAAGAACGATCCCCTCGATCATAAAATATGATATTAAATATTATGTTACATTTCAATACAATCACGTAGGAACATGTTGTTTTCCTAATAAGTGATTCATGTATAAGAAACCATAAGATCTTTGTTTAACCAGGCAAGAGTACGATAACTTAGGCGACAAGATATTATAACGGAATTTTTTAGAACAGTTAAAAATAAGCATTTTTTACTATGGGAAGGGGGGGGTCTATCTCCCCCCGTTTAGGCAGGAGGGGCAATTTAAAAAAATTATTACTTAAAATGGAAAAAAATTCTTAAAAAATAACGGTGATACTTACAATTAAGTTGTATACATTTTTTTAAAGCCAAAATTCTGTTCTATTAGCCAGTTTTTAAATCAAGTCAAAACTATGCGTAGTTTTTGAAAACTTTAATTTTAAACTCAAAATTTGAGTAAAAAAAGTTAAAAAAAGGTTTAAAGTGTAACTTTTTCAATACTTCAAGATTATCTACCATTGTTTTTATTTCAGAATTTATTGCTCTTATTTGTTTTTGATCAAAAACTGAAAACTAGATGATTTTATGTCTTTTAGTTTTTGAGAAAATTGAAAATAAAAATTTAATTTTAAACTCAAAATTTGAGTAAAAAAAGTTAAAAAAAGGTTTAAAGTGTAACTTTTTCAATACTTCAAGATTATCTACCATTGTTTTTATTTCAGAATTTATTGATCTTATTTGTTTTTGATCAAATACTGAAAACTAGATGATTTTAGGTCTTTTAGTTTTTGAGAAAATTGAAAATAAAAATTTAATTTTAAACTCAAAATTTGAGTAAAAAAAGTTAAAAAAAGGTTTAAAGTGTAACTTTTTCAATACTTCAAGATTATCTACCATTGTTTTTATTTCAGAATTTATTGCTCTTATTTGTTTTTGATCAAAAACTGAAAACTAGATGATATTATGTCTTTTAGTTTTTGAGAAAATTGAAAATAACCACAACTACTATTTTAATTTAATTCTTTTTTTTTTTGCTTGAGTGGTCTTATTTTGATAGTAACAGTGCGAGTTTGGGTGTATGCAACAGTAATGTGTGTGCGAATTTGGGTGTATGCAACAGTGGGATCTGTAACCCCCCTGCTTGGGCACACTATAGGATTTGGGGTGGGTGCAAGTTGGAGTGTGTGCAAGGTGGGGAGGGTGCAAGGTGCGGTGGGTTCAAGATGGGTGCATGCAAAGTTTCTTTTGCATTTAAATAAGCTGGATTTAAGAAAAATTAACTTACCCTAGGTATATCTTAATCCATATTCGATTATTACTATCAAAATAAGACTACGTTAATACTTAAGCAAGGAAAAAGTAATTTAATTAAAATATTTTGTTTTGGTAATTTTCAATTTTCTCAAGAACTAGAAGACATCAAGTCATCTAGTTTTCAGTTTTTGATCAAAAACAAATAAGAGCAATGAATTCTAAAAAAAAAAAACTAGTAGATAATCTGAGAGTTTTGAAAAATTACACTTTAAACCTTTTTTTAACTTTTTTTTGCACAAATTTTGACTTTAAAACAATTTTTTTCAAAAACTATGCATAGTTTTGACTTGATTTAAAAACAAGCTAATAGACAAAAGTGTTGGCTTTAAAAAAAGGTATAACACTTAATTGAGGGTATTACCGTTATTTTTTAATTATCTTTTTCCATTTAATGTACATATTTTTTTTAACTGCCCCTACCGCCTAAACGGGGGGAGATAGACCCCCCCTCCCATAGTAAAAAATGCTTGTTTTTAACTGTTCCATACAAATCCGTCATTAAACTTTGTCGCCTAAGAGATCGTACTCTCCCCTTTAACCATGTTTGATGACAGTTTACAGCAAAACTGTTTTTCGATTTTAGTCTTAAGTTGGCATCTGAGATGATCGGATTAATAAATATTTATTAAAAATATAATATCACAACTAACTATCCTAATTTGCATAGTTTTGACTTGATTTAAGAACAAGCTAATAGACAAAAGTGTTGGTTTTAAAAAAATGTATAAAACTTAGTTGTAAGTATTACCATTATTTTTTCCATTTAACGTACATATTTTTTTAAATTGCCCCTAACGCCTAAACGGGGAGAATAGATTCCGCTCCCATAGTACAAAATTAATGTTTTTAACTGTTCTATACAAATCCGTCATTAAACTTTGTCGCCTGAGTTATCGTACTCTTCCCAAAAAATGCAATAGCTAATGTCGCCGAAGCCACTAGGAAGACCTAAAGAATTTCTCATCACTATACTTTATTTTCGTGGTGAATTGATGTTAGAGGGTGGTGAATTGATGTTCGCCTTGGTGAATTGATGAATTGAATTGAATTGAATTCTTTATTGAGACTTTGATTTCGTTTACAAATGCTTATTACTTATTGCTATTTTAGTCATACTGCGGCTAAAATGTATTGCCTGCTCTATCAGTTGCTTTTTTTGTGAAGCCTCGTGGCTGAATTATAATATAGTTTAACTACTCTTGCTCATGAGAGTGTATACATTGCTTTTGCTTTGACTATAATGTCAGATAAAAATAAAATATACATTTATACATATATACATATATACAGAAATACTAATACTAACTTAAAATTAATTAAATACAAACGCCAGTGAAATACATTTTGATTTTTCTTTTTGTGTATCTTTTTACGAGAGCGAGAACGCTCTATTATTGACTTCATTGTTCACAGCATTTATGAAACATGAAATGTATTTTTCTTTTTTTTTTTATTAAAGAGCGAGACCACTCTTTTTATATTTGATCTCATTGTAAATAACATTTAGATGAGTATAATGAAGTGAGATGAATATAACATTTAAAAGAGTTTTGAATTTTATTATATTTTTTTTTTTTTTTTGTTACTTTCAATTCAAGTAGTCAGGAATTTATACATATAAGAAAGATTGACAATGTTATACGAAGCGAAACGTACATTATGAGTAGACGGATATAAAAATATACTTTATACTACAATTAACAGTCATAATAAGGAAATAAGTTATTTTGAATTTGAATTATTTTGAATTACAAGTTTTGTACCATTGTATTATCACAGTTTAGTTACAATCATTTGTTAAAGCGTATGTTAAAGATAATACTAGGCATATGAATTTGAAATTTACTTAAATATATACGAGTCGGGCAAGAACTGCCCACCAATAGTATGAAAATTGAACGTTGACATTTTGATGTTGAATTCGAGAATTTGTTACGATGTATTTACAATCAGGTGAACAGAGAAGTGTTTTTCTTTTAATTCATAACATGTTAGTTATTTATTTCTATGTGAACATAGGATTAGCCGCGATTTTGGCCAGTAATGGCCTCAGTATAGAACATAGGAGGAGATATTGCTGAGGAATCCAGAGAGAGCGAGCGAATTCCCAAGGGAGACAAGTAGTTTGTGTCATCCCAAGAGACCCCAGCCTGAGAATCAATGACATGTTTTATCAATTCATTTTCCGAGAGTTCGAGACTCGAGATAGTTTTTCCCATGTGGGATAAGTTATATCTCAATAGCGGAATGACCTTGGTGATGTTATAGATATAGGTGTTGGAATAACGTTTAGTCCGATTTTCAAAGTTCTTCCCGGAGCACAATCTGAGGATCTTCCTCTCTAATTTCTCCAAGGTTTGGGCTACCGAGGGGGAAATAGAGAACCAGATAGGGAATGCGTATGTCATGACCGGTCTTACAAGTGTTTTATAGAAAAGAAGCTTAGTTCTGCTGTTAAGCGCACTATGTTTGAAAAAGGGCATGAACATATTAGTGACTTTCCGCGATTTCTCCAGCGTGATTTTAGCATGATGGTTAAATTTGAATAAGTGATTAAAGTTAACACCTAGATATTTCAGACTGCTTTTAGCCTGGATGACGCAATTGTCAAGTCTGAGTTGGAGAGATTTGCTTTCACTTACTACCCCGGCCGGTCCTTTACCGCTCGCGTTTCGAATACATATGACTTCAGATTTTGGGATATTGAGCTTGATTCCCCATGTTTTGTAAAAGTTGTTAATGACATTTAGGTGTTGCTCAAGTATCCTCAAAGCAGTTAAAGGAGATTCATGACAAGCATAGGCAATTGTATCGTCGGCGTATAAAAGACCGGTCGAGGTAGTATTTTGTGCTGAGAATTGGTGTGGGAAGTCATGGATAAATATGTTGTAGAGGTGGGGACCCAGGATGGATCCTTGAGGGACGCCACTTTTGCATTCGTAAAGGTTACCCTGTGACCCTTGAATTTGGAGATAAAAGAGTCTGTCGGTCAGAAAGTTGCTGAGAATATTCAACACTTGAGGTGGAATGTTCAGGGATGACAATTTGGCGAGGAGTCCAGCCCTCCATACACTGTCGAATGCCTTTTCCACGTCGAGGGAACAGGCCACCGTGCATTTTTTTCCCTAAGATTAAGGGTAATATCATTATGGAATTTGATCAGTGCGTGGAGGGTGGAGTGCTTCCTGCGGAAGCCAAACTGGAAGTCTGGGATTGGGTCGATTGGATTCTCAGATGGAGAGTTTAAGCTGTCTAGAATGAGTCTTTCTAATATTTTGCCGGTGTTGGAAAGCAATGAAATCGGCCTAAAATTGTTTATGTCAAAATTATTTTGTTTTTTTTGAATAGGTATTATCCTAGCCACCTTCCAAGATTTTGGGAAATACCCGTTATTGATGCAGTTATTAAAAATAATAGTTAGGAAGTTGATACCTTTATCAGACAGTTTCTTCAGCGCGAAATTCGAAATATTGTCCGGGCCAGTGGACTTTTTGGGTTTCATCTGCTTTATAATGTTTTTAACAATTTCTGCATTAGTGAAGATGTGGTCAGCTGTTGGATTCAGAGAGGAGTTGCTCAAACCAAAGAGGAAGATATGTTGGGGAATATTTTGCAAAATAGAGTTAGCAGTTGCTAAAGACTCTTGTGTGACAGAGTTGTCAAAGACCGGAATGACTTCTTCATAAACCTTCTTGAAATGATCCTCAAAGGCCGATAAAATGTTCAATTCACTGCATAGTGTTTGATCGCCTATGTTAACCTTGTTGCAGAAATTCTTTTTTTTATTTCCAACCAGTTTAAAAGCTTCTTTAAAAGCCCAAGGTCCCGGAGTTATTTTCGAAAGTCGAGTACTTAGAGACTTGTTGAGCCAGATGTTAACTTTGTCTTTGATTATTTTGTTCAGTAGGGAGACTTGAGAGGACAGTTCTCTGTATTGAACGCTTGTTCTGTTGTATGAGTTGTGGAAAATGTTCTTCAGTCGTCTTTGCCATTGATGTTTTGTTTTGTAGAGGTTTTCAATCTCTACGGGCAGATTCTGGTATTTTTTAAAGGAAGCGTTGTAGGGTGTAGAACATTCTACTAGGGTGGTTGTAAGTGCATCATTGAAGATGTTGATGAATTCATCAATCTCATCATTTGAGAGGCAGGAAAACTCCGAAGGAAAGGAATTGCACAGACGAAGGTCAAGCTTAAGTCTGAAGGTATGCCAATTTGTGTTTTTGAACGACCTAGAAGAAGGTTGTTCTTTCAAACAGATGTTTGCTTCCTCTAGGCTAAACCTAAGGAGGAGAGGGCAATGTTCCGTGAACGTCGGAGGTGTTGTAATTGTGAAATTCTGATCGAGATCGTTGACAAGGTGACTGGAGATCAAAAAGTGATCCAGAAATGATGCACTTCTAATGAACGACGGAGAATCAGCACAGAAGTTCGATAATGATGGGAGAGAAGTCTGAACCCACGCCTCCAGAGTTCTGCCGTTGAGATTGGACAATCGGTCACCCCAGCCAGGACTCCTGGCATTGAAATCGCCGCCTATAACTGCCCCATCGAAACGGTTGGCAAGCCTCTCCAGATTGTTTAACTCAGAAGTTAATAAAGGGGAGGGAACGTTGGAGGGATAATACACAGAACCCAGTAGAATTTTTTTTAAGGTGTTATTTACGTTGCAGTTAATACTGATGAATATAGCAGGAAACTCTGACGGAACATTTTCCACACACTCATATTTAATATTAGTTTTGATAATCAAAGCCACACCCTGATTGACATCGTTTCGTAATATATTGTAATTATCCAAGAAAACTTTGTGTTTACTGGATAAGTGTGTCTCTTGTATTAGAGCAATAGAGCAATTGTTTTCTTGGAGAATTTTCAAGAGTTCTATTCTCCGAGAATGAGCAACGAGGGACGAAATGTTGAAAGATAACACTTTTAAAAACATCATTTGGATGGGCAGGAGATTAACTCGGTGAGGAGTTCAAAATAGGCCATTTGCTTGTCTTCTAGACAACGGAAGTTTCCAAGGTTTGACATAAAATTGCTGATTTTACCAATGAGTGTTCTCAGGTCAACACCAAACAGTTCGTTGGAAAGTAAAATAAATTTATTCATGATATTTCCGTTCTTATTGGGCCCGGGAGAGCTAGGAGTTGTTGGCACTTTATTAATATTGAGGTTTTGTGGAGTAAAATGACTAGAATAGGAAATTCCGGGGACAACAGAGGCACCCATTGAGATTGCATGAGAGATTTTTTTTTGACTGCTCTCTTTTGAGGCTAGCTTCGTATAAAATTTGTTTTCTGCGTGCTTCATACGATTTGAAGAACTTGCATCCTCTAAAGTTGGCGGGGTGATTGTCGCCGCAGTTAACACAAACCGCCTTACTCCTATGCTCCCTTACAACAGGGCATTGACCCGGGTCATGTCGGTTGGTGCATTTGACACACTTGTAAGGGAAGGCACAGTTTTTGGCTAGGTGGCCGAATTGCTGGCATCTTCTGCATTGTAAGGCACCTCTGTTGCCTCTCGGTTTTTCCCAGTAAATTCTAGTATGAAACAGATATTTTAGTTTAATTAACTCACTCGCGCTCGATCCCGGAGAAAGACGTACTAAAAACAGGTTATAATTTATTTTTTCCTGTTTGGATTTCAAGGTTTCGAAGACTGAAACATCGGAAATATTTTTAAATTTTGCCTTTAATTCGTTGAGAATTTCTGAAGTAGGATAATCAGACGTGAGGCCTCTAAGGATGACATTGGTAGTCTTGTCTTCTCTTAGGGTGAAAGAGTACGCTTGGTTGTTGAAGTTGGTTATTGATGTTGCTGGAGTTCTTGCGATTTTTGAGTGTAATCTTGACACCCAACGGAGCAAAGGAATTTTCACTCGCAGTATAGTCCATTTCATGACTTGGTGAAGCAAGCGGAGTAGTGTGTTTTTTTGGCGGCACTTGCCAACCAGTCGTCATTTCTTGCGCTTCTACATCAATTGATGGAAATATATTTACGGATGAATGGGGCTCTTCGTGTGAGCCCGTTTCAATCGACTCTGAAGCAGGATGTGTCGTGTTTGAACAGCTGGGCGATTCGCCAAGATGTAGGAGCAGCTGGGCAGCAGCAAGCTTTTCCAGTTTTTTTTCGTACTGCGTTGTTTTTTTCTTGGCTTTAAAATCCGTCAAGTTATGCATTATCGCATTTTAATGTACCGGAACAGTGAAAGATGGTAAGAACACTGAATATTCCACGCTTCTGTGGGCAACAGCTATTGCAGTGTCTTCAGCCAACAGCACGTGCAACAATTGTAATCCGAGGAAAAATCGGTTTAAATGTAACCATCCAGTTAAAAATTTTAGAAAATAACACTTTCTGGCAAATTTACTTTAATAAAATATAAGTATTTTTTTAAGAAGTAGCACTTCAAAGTAAAAGGAAACGAGATTCTCAAAAAAAATAAAACACAAAAAGTTGTTTTGCTTGGAATTGCGTTCGCTCGCCCAGTTTTTTTCAACAATAGAATATTTATGAATGACTTAAAATTTGGAAAAACAAGTGATTTTTAAATAATCTCTAAAGTTTTTTTACGAATTTTTATAATAATTTATTGTTGACTAAATTTATCAGGTTAATTTTTTTGGGATTTGTTTCTGCTTGGCTTGCACTTTTCTCTCCCTATGTATTCAAGAGTCCAGAACGAAAAAGCCGAGAAAAACTGGTGAATTGATGTTAGAATTAGAAATAAGGGTGCGTGAGAAGCAGCGTTGCCGAAATGTGCCCGATCGGGAATTTGTACAAGTGTGATAACTAATACCGTAAACAAAAAGACCTGAAATATAATAAGTTTATTTAGAAAAGACAAACTGTTATTATTTTCTTACACAAATTTTTTCCAGGGTAGTGGGATAGTGGCCCGCACATTTTGGAAATGGCCCTCAAAATTGCCCTTACAATTTTTGTCTTCGCGGCATCGCTGGTGAGAATTGATGTTTCAGCTTGTAGGCAAACCAGAATGACAGATTGGTTTCCGGTCTTTATATGGTGTGTCTATGTGATATATTCTCTTTCTCTATTATTCTATGTAAATTTCTGTTGTCTGTGAGCTTTGGAATGTAAGGTACAAAAACACTCCATTACCAAGACCGGAATCTTTCGTACGTTTCACTCTCCAAAACCCGTTTGTTTACATTCTTGTATTTGTAATTTTGACAATTAGTCCATGAATAGATGTGAGCACAAACAAAAAAAAAACGATGCCGTGGGCTAGCGACATTTTGCATAGCAAAAACAAAATGGAGGGGTTAATAAGTTTTTTTCAGGTTTTTCCTTTTACTTTTTTCGATGAAAAAGTCAGTTTTTAGCTTTAATTTTGCAGGCATTTTGTGGATAGTGAACCAATGTACCTTTTTGTCTTGAAAAAAGCATGTTCAACATCAGTTTATTATAATTAATTCACTAATTTACAGTAATCGCTACGAAATTCTTTAAATTTCATAATAAACCTCGGATTTTTTTATCAAAGATGCGTTCGAAGAACCATCAAGTTAAGGGTGCGAGCGCAATTTTTGTATTAAATTCTAATAAATTTTCGTTAACGAACGGCCCAAATATTTTGTTTGCAACTAATTAAAATCTGTATCAATTTAATTAATCCAAGTATATTTATAGTTTGTTTTTAATGATTTAAGCTTGCAACTATTTTTCAATTCCATTATGATTAATAAATATTAAATTTAAAAAAAGAGTTATAATCGAAAAATATCTTATCCATAACATTCTTGATTGATGGAAGCATACATGTATTTGCTATCAAAAAAAACTATACATCAAAGGAACACCAATGTTTTAAAAAATTAATCAGAACGATTATAGCGAACCTGTTGAATAAATGCAGAGCAAATAAAATGCAAATTTTGACATATATCACAAAATGAAAACGTCTTAAAATTGTTCTGAATTCATGCACAACTAATTCAATAGAACATGTAATCGTCATGAATGTTTATTGTTGACGTACAGAAGTTTTTTTAGTGAATTTCCACAGTTTAACGCAAAATATAATTTTCATTCATTCTTTAAAAATGTTTAGTTACCAAAGTTCAAGTTTACTTATTATTGTTTGAAGGGTATGTTTAGTAAAAGTGCTGCTAAAAATGAAACAAATTAATGAGTTTTACGTACATGTTTTTCTTAATATAGTAAATACTTCCATAGATTACTTTTTATAAAGGCAGAACATAGGAGAAAATATACATAAACAATAGTTTTCAGATACAAAGCAGAGGTTAGTGCAGAAAAATATTTTTGAGAAAGCCAATAATATTTTAAGTACCTGTATGTTCATTAAAAAAAATTTCCGCTTCGGCGAACCTTCATCAACTTTTTATAAAAAAATTAGCATTAATAGCAGCCAATTATTTCATAGCATAATTAATTTTTCAGATTTTAAAATGTCTAGAAATTTTCATACGCTACAAAATTCGTAATTTTATGCGTAAACATAGAAGATTACATTTTTTAGTCAAGAAGTATGGATTTTGGCGCGTATACCGGTTTTTTTCTATTGGGTGTTCGGTTTCCCCATACTGGAATAAAAAAAAAATTACTTAAATCTATTTATTGCACTCATTTAGTTGGTATTGTGTGTAAACATATTGCCTATTTCTATTCTATTACACAAAGCAACTTATTTTTAAAACATGGTTCCCTCAAATCTCTATTTCAAAATCTAACTACAAACAAAATTCTAACTCTAACATAGTCCCTCAAAAAGTAATTTTTAGTAATATTTCTGCAACAAACAAAACTAAAATTTGGTCTTGCAATTATCGAACTGCTTAAAATACTACTCTAATTGAGGAATCTGAACTAGCTAAAGTTGGCAATGGAACTTCACAAGTATGCTTTTCGTAGCATTGTCTGTACAAAAAAAATACGGAGGCACCCGCCTATTGTTTCCACCTGAACTTCTAACGTCGCCAAAAAAATGCTCTAAGCAAACTACAGCTGAAAAAATTGTCTGTTTTGTTGTTTTACAAAGTATTGAGTTAAGGCCCAACTATAATAGGCATAAGCTAGCATATGCGCGCATAAGTAAACGTGCGAATACAAAGAATCTCAATACGAGTGAACATAATGGAGTCTAGCTCTGTTTCGTTCAATTTTTCTCAGTTTCGTTAACTTAAGCAAACTTAAGGCCCAACTATAATAGGCATAAGCAAACATAAGCTTATGTCAAAAACCCAACGAAAATTCACTTAAGTTTGTGAAATTACTGCAGGTAGCCATAATACAATTTTGCTCACTTATTTACATGTCAAAATAATATTCGCAGCTCTATATGAAGATATAAATCCTTCGTACGTATTACCCTCCAAAACCCATTTGTTTACATTGTTGTATTTGTAATGTGAAAGAATTCAAAGAGAAAAATTGACGTGTTTTCACGCATACATAGAAATAACTAATGAGTTTTTTGGGGAAATTTCATAAATTAGAAGAGAAATGACACGCACACTATGAATAAGTTTATTAGGCTGATTTCCGGTTATAATAAACATTCTGAGAGAAATTATCTGCAGTGGAGTTGGCCTGTGTGTATTTGATCCAAAGTGTCAGATTTACTTATGCGGCGAGCGACTGGGATCGCTCTTGCTTAAGTTAACGAAACTGAGAAAAATTGAACGAAACGGAGCTAGACTCCATTATGGTCACTCGTATTAGATTCTTTGTATTCGTACGTTTACTTATGCGCGCATATGCTAGCTTATGTCTATTATAGTTGGGCCTTTAAGCAAGAGCGATCCCAGTCGCTCGCCGCATAAGTAAATCTGACAGTTTTGATCAAATACACACAGGCCAACTCCACTGCAGATAATTTCTTTCAGAATGTTTATCATAACCGGAAATCAGCCTCATAAACTTATTCATAGTGTGCGTGTCAACTCTCCTCTAATTTATGAAATTTCCCCAAAAAACTCATTAGTTATTTCTATGTATGCGTGGAAACACGTCAATTTTTCTTGTTGAATTCTTTCACATTACAAATACAACAATGTAAACAAATGGGTTTTGGAGGGTGATACGTACGAAGGATTTATATCTTCATATAGAGTGTTTTGCGAATATTATTTTGACATGTAGATACGTGAGCAAAATTGCATTATGGCTATTCGCAGTAATTTCACAAACTTAAGTGAATTTTCGTTGGGTTTTTGACATAAGCTTATGTTTGCTTATGCCTATTATAGTTGGGCCTTTACACTTTTGTCCATTTGCAATAATTATACTTAACCAGTTGCAGCGCATGTTGCGTTCGCAAATAATTTAAGTAAACAAAATAAATAATAATAAACTAATAAATCATTAAATAATATGTATTTGGTCAATTTTATTTTATTTAATATACATTTACAACATTTATTTGGATTGAAATGAAAAAGCTATACAAATCTTCCAATTTAAGACCATGTCAGCACTTCAGATTCTGTTGGTTAGGATTGTTTAGTTTTTGAACGAGGCCATGAAACATTCAAAATAAAGCATTTAGATGGGGCTGATTACTATAATGAAGCATTTTGATGGGCCTGAGGACTAAATGTGAGAATGTGTTTGGTTTTTTGCATCATTTCACGCACACTTTCTCACTTTTAGTCCTCAGTAGCTTGTAGGCAAACCGAAATGTCAGTCTGAGATTCCGGTCTTGGTAATGGAGTGTTTTTGGTAAGGTATAGAGAAAAACAGCTGCAGTGCTTGAATTGTTATTGTTTTGATTTAATTTTGTTTTTAAGTGTTCTTTTCTTTTTCTTAGTAGATCGTTGATTATGTAAAATGGATAGTTATTTGTTTTTAGTATGGTTTTTATTTTTCTTATATTTTCTATTTCATATTTTTCGTCACTGAGGTCTAAGACTTTGTTTATAAAAATTAAATGCGGTGTTTACTTTTTGTTTAATTGGTTGTGTCGAATGAAAATTGATCATACGTCCTGATGAAGTTGGTTTGGAATACCAATTATATATAAATTTGTTGTTTTCTCGGTGTAGAAGTAGGTCAAGATATGGAATGCTATTATTTTGTTCATTTTCTATTGTAAATTGTGTTTTTTTATGGTATGAATTAAGTTGGTTAAGGATTATGTCTTTATCTTTTATTTTTATTATGGCGAAGATATCATCCACATATTTCGCAATATATTTTATTTTTATACCTTTTTTGTTAAGTTGTTGCATGGTGTCGTCTAGAAGATTGTCTAAGGCCGCGTTTCCATTTGCAAGAAAACTTCTGCAATAAATGTCCGATAGTCTGTCCAACAGTGAATTGCAAGTGGAAACTACCAAGCAAGTTCTATCGCGACAGTACTTTCATAACTTCTTGCGAGTATTTGCAAGTGCAATTAATTGATAGTTTAAACACTTTTGCATCGACTCGCGACAGTTCTTGCAGCTTATCGAAACAGTTTCGTATATCTTGTTGCGATCTCAGATATAGGCGAGCTGAACCGAAACTGAAAATAAAATTATACAATAATTACATTGACAGAAAAGTATAAAATAAATACGTGTTCGGAACACCCGGTGCCCGGCGTCAACCAGCTGTCACGATCCACAGCAAAAGAAATGATGATAATAATCCCAGCAACTAAATATAATATCCTGAAAAGAACAAACAGACAAACCGACAGAACACCAAAGAACATATACGATAAAACTACTAACAAATAACATTTAAGACGAAAATCCACGTTAAACGATACTAGACACGAGAAGGCGAACGAAAAGTTAATTCAAATAAATAACAACAAACGACGACAAGCTGTGGGTGAGGGATACGAAACTGACAGGACAGAAGAGGGGTTATTGGAAGGCCATTCTGGAATGCGTAAAGGGCTAGATTCACCACAGGAGAAGTTAAGGAGAAAAGTCAGGGCTGGCGTGAGGCTAAAATAGAAAACAATACTTTGATAGCTCAGAGAAAATTAGGAGAGTAGTTCGGAGAAAGGAGCAAGCTTCTCCAGAAGTTTAGAGTAGGGTGAGAAAGAAAAGAAAACTGGGAAAAATTAAAAGCTTTCCCGAATAGGTAGCCAAGTTGGAAGCCACTGACGACGACGGCAAAAGGAAAGTAAGAGTGAAGAAGTGCGGCCTCTTTTAAACGTGTATCATAAAAATAAAAGAACTTAAAAAAGTAAACTTCATATAAGTACTTATAGAATATAAATTTATAAAAGTGGTGAAGGATCCAGTAGCCCAGTTCTGTATAGGAAGTAAATAAATAGAAACGGAAGGAAATCAATCGCAAAAGAATAAAAGATACGACGGTAAGCCTGACCAGTTTTTTTTTAAATATTAGTTTAAATAGTGAAATAAGTGCGGTATACATATATATAGCTAGCTTCCAAATTTCCATACTCGAGCTCCGAATTGACGGACAGGGTCCAGGCTGTGGATGGAAAAATCTCTAAAATAAAACAGAAGATACTTGTCAAGAAATTTAAATCGAGAAAATTTAGCTCCAGAAATTTAAAGGCCCGAGATTCGGTGAAGTAGGCAACGGCGAGTCACCGTAGCATAACCGTTGACCGTTAGGCAGCGGTCAAAAAGGTCAAGCCAAACAAATAGGCCGTACATGAGTCTGAACAGGAGGAGGAACGTGTTTAAATTCAGCGAGAAGCAGAAATTTATGATTTTAAGATTAATGATTTTTTGGCGTGATTAGTAATTAGTTATTTGTAGTTTAGTTATTATTATTGATTCATTTCATGTGAAGAAATTAATTTAATAGGGTGTCCAACTATAAACAAATTTACAAAAACAAAACAGGTAGAAAGAGGTACACTGGGTCGGGTCGTACACTGTCGCGGCGTCGCGTTGCCGTTGAGGCAGAATTAAAGTTCCGGCAGTAGGCTACTTTAACCGAGCTCGATTAGGGTAGGGCTGTTAGGGAGCGAACCGAGTTGGCCTTAGGCAAAATTAAATTTACAGTGGTGTCCAAAAAAGTAGTACACCCACACAAAAAGAAAAAAAAATAATTTTTGGCGACGGGATCGAACCCGACTACTGGTTTTTTTTGAAATTAAAATAAAATAAAATAAAAAAAGAAAAGAAAAACAAAACAAGAAAAAAAAAACAATAAAACACAAAACAAAACAAAAAATTATAAAACAAAATCTACAAAAAAAAAGGAATATGTTATTTTAGTTTAAGTTTTGAAAATTTTAAAAAGTTAAATTGACATCCAATTGAAGTTTAATTTTCATATTAGTTTTCTTAGTGTTATTTATTTCTTTATCGTTTGCTTATTTATTACTTTGTTTTAATATATTATTTATTTATTTTTCATTTTCTTATAGTTAAGGTGTTATTTGTTTATTATTTATTATTTATTTCTTATTTATTATTTTTGTTTATTATTTATTTATCTATTTATTTATATATTTGTTTCGTTTATTTATTATTTATTGATTATTTTATTTATTTATTTATTAATTTATTTATTATTTATTCTTAAACGCTGGTGATTTTTCTTGTTGTGCTTAACCCATTCATTAAAATTTAGTAATTTTTTTTTGTCATTTACTTGGCTATTAATTCAGCATCTCAAAATCGAATTTTCAATCTGGTTCATTTTATTGATTTGGTTTGTTTTGCTGGCATCCGTCTCTGATTTTTTTTGTCATTCATTTATACTTTAATTTATTTATTATAGAGATTTGTTTTTTTATTATTCATTTTTTTATTTAATAAACAAATGTGCATCACGCCAATTTATGTATTTTCTTGAGTCGAACTGAAGACATGATGTGGTAAGTTAAAAGTTTCAGGGGGTGGGGGAGAGGTGAGCCGGAACCAAGAGGAGACATGGGCTGATGACTAATAGAGAAGGAAAAAGTCACAGGGTGGTCCAACCAGAATGTTTAAACGGACCCTCGGAAGGGAGGGCGTGGACGAGCAAGTGAGTTAAGACCAGTGGTACCAAATAAGCGGGGATATAAGTGTGTGGTGGTGTTATTTGTGTTGTCATTTTTGTAGGCACGATTTATGTTTTTGTTGCCGGCTCTGGTCGAGGTGAGAGCAAGATCCCCCCATAGCGGCGAGCTTAGCCGAGCGTCGCGAGCGTGCCAGCTCTTTACGCTCGATCGATAACATTTAAGGAATTTTAGCAGTCAGGGGCTAGCAACAATCTCGCGCAAGTGGCTGGTTGACGTCTATAAATATTCCTCGTGTAGACAATCGTATAAAGCTTGGCATACTTCCGGAACAATTTTTGATATGGTGGATACAGGAATTCTAAATAAATACATCAGGGAATGGTATGAATCACCTGAAAAAAATGATTATCAAAGGGTCAACCTGCTAAATGCGTATCTATTGTCGTTAAATTATATTATGTACATACCAGATGCTAAGAATCGCAGAGTCAACAGGAGTCTTTCTTTCGGTGATTTTGACTCACGGAATCATATGTCTTGTTTTTTTCTATAATAGGACCCACTTTCAATATCAAAACTTCCAAATCAATTGCGGTCATGCGAGTGAAATTGAAGTATTGCTGAGCATCTTCTATATTTAATTCGTTTAATAAATTATAGAAGGCACCATCTTCCCGTCTAAATCCAATCTCGAACCCAAGTTGATCTTTTTTAACTTCCCATAGGAAGTTATTGTAATGGGTACGATTTTTCAAATTGAAAATTTTGACATTTCCCAGCGTTTCAAGGTCCCTTGAGTCGAAATAAAAGATTTTTGGAAAGATGTCTGTGCGTGCGTGTGTACGTACGTTCGTACGTCCGTACGTTCGCGACGTTTTTTTCGTCGTCCATAGCTCAAGAACCAGAAGAGATATCGACTTCAAATAAATTTTGTTATACAGATAATAAGGCAGAAAGATGCAGAAAGGGCTCTCAAGAAAATTGGGTGGGTTTTTACCATAGTAGTTAAAAAAAGTGAAAATTTTGGTTAACCCTAAATACCTCACAAACCAATGACGTTAAAGACTTGAGTTAAATTTTATATTATGTATTGTAACGTGGTACCAAAAAAGTATATTTTCGGAAAAATTCCAATTATTGTTTTTTTTATAAATCAAAAAAACTGAAAAAAAATATTTGTCAGCTCGAAAAATTTACGATTTTTCCGATGTGATATTTTTTAAAATTGTTCCGATATGTTTGGATAAATTGTAGCAAGGAACATTCATTGATGATGATATGGGTCGTAATGGCATAGGTATTCTGTTTGTGGATCTTTGGGAGACCGTATAGCCTTGGAGCTAAAGCTGAAGAGCAGTGAAAATTGTTCTTCTGCCAACGATCGATATATTCACTTTTAAAAAGTTCATTGATTAGCGTGTTGTTGGTTGTTTGAAGTTTTTGTGTTGGATCTGCTCTAATTGTCTTATATGTATTTTTATCTTCCAATAGTTCATTCATTTTAAGTTCATAATCTTTTTTGTACATTATAAGAGCCGTTTATTTTGAAAGTGGCATAAGTCACTTTTTTTTTAAGTCGAGATATTTAAGATATTTGTTATACCGTTAATTACCAATACTTCTCTCGAAGAAATCTCAATAGTTCTCAACTTATTGAGTGCAAATTTTTTAAAAATAAAAAGATACCGTTCAATTGTATTTAGTGTTGCCATTAACTCGATTTTTTTGAAAAAGAGACTTATGCCACTTTCCCTTTTTCTGCTTTGGTTATTATGATATTGTCTTTGTGGTTATTTAGACATTTTTTAGCTATTTTGTGTGATTTGAGTATGAATTTTTCGTTTGGCATATGTTTTTGTTTTCTTGTGTATTCAGATATTTTATTAGCAATCTTCGATCTAGTAACATCTTTTTCAGTTTCATCTTCTATAGTTTGTTCAATATCTGCTATTATACGTATCGGTGAAAAGTTGAATGTATTTATTGGCAATGCAAATTTCCACTTTGCTTCATTAGGGAATTCTAAGTCTGTTTTGTTGACAAACCATTCTTCATTACACGATATTCCAAGATGTTTAACTTGTATTTCCTTGAGTTTTTTCAATTTTGAAGAATGTGTTTGTTTTGTTTTTGCGCATATAGAGTTGTATAAGAGCGTTTGTTTTGAGACAAATGTTTTGTACTCAATTTCATTAAGTATGCTTTTCATTTTGTTGTTAGTGTGAAATATGTTTTTTTTCTATTGTTTTTATGTTTAAGCCTAGTACGCTGCTGATGCGAAACGAAATTTTTCGGCGGTCTCCAAGTGCAGAGCGAAATTAAAACGAAAACCACAGCGGAAAAATATTTGTGGAGAGTTCTGTCTGGAAGTTGAATTTCACTGCTTGTCTTCATCACTTCTTGCACATCACCAACAACATCCTGAGTTTTCGATTCAGAAATGCAATGTTGGAACACATTAGACGAATCCATTTTATTTTAAATTTTAAATCAAATGTAAATCAAAGTCAAAACACCGAAAGTCACGAGTAAACAATTTTTTTTTTCAATACAAAAATTAAACGTCAAAATTTCGCAAGCAATTAATGTGCTGGACAATTAAATTGAAAACGAAAAGAGTGGAGAATTGTACTAAGAAATCTAGTACAGCTATCCACTAAAATGTCACATTTCGTCGTTCAGCAGCGTACTGAAAAACGAAAAGCACAGCGAAATTTTTCGTTTATGATTTAGTCATGTCATTTTTGTATGGGAATTTTCGTTTCGCATCAGCAGCGTACTAGGCTTAAGATTTGTTTGAATTTATTTATTTCAATTCGTTAAATACTAACGTGAACAAAAGCTTAATAATAATGCTTAAAACTACTTAACATCTAATTTTAATCTAAACTATTATAAAACATTGTTTTAAACTTGAAATTTTTAAAATTGTCATTAGGTGATGTTATTAGAAAATACAATTTATTGAATATTTCTATCAATTGATTAAGTGGGCTATGAGCACCATAGTTCGACCTACTAAAAATTATATTTACTGGTTTTTGGAGCCGTATACTCGATCGACTAAAATTAAAGTTGAAACGATTAAGAACCGATGGTGATGATACTGTTCCATTTATTATTGCTGCAGCAAAACAAAATTGTAAATATTTTCTATGGTTTGTCAAGGAAGGAAGATTAATTAAAGTGAGCCTTTGAGAATAAGGGGGCAGAGAATTTTCGTAGGGAAGAGAACGGAGACAAAAACGCAAAAATCTCCTCTGAATCGCTTCAATCCTCATTTCGTGTGTAGAATAATAAGGTGCCCATACTACTACACAGGCATATTCCAGAACTGGTCTCACAAATGAGACAAAAAGTATCTTTAGAACATAAGGATCACGGAAGTCGCGACTAAATCTCTTAATGAAGCCAAGGACTTTATTTGCTTTTTTAACAACAAAGCTAACATGCTCAGTAAATGTAAGTTTCGAGTCTAAGACTACACCTAGGTCAGTAAAAACAGATACTCTACTTAAAGAACAAGAATCGAACATATAATCAAAAACAATTGGAACTTTTTTGCGTGTAAAACTCATGGTCTTACATTTGTCAACATTTAAAACGAGACGATTTTTATTGCACCATTCCCTAAATAATATTAAGTCATCTTGCAAAAGTAGACAGTCAGATGTAGTGTTAATTCTTTTGAAAAGTTTAATGTCATCAGCATAAATAAGGACAGACGAATTTTTTATGATCGAAACCAAGTCATTTATAAATAAAATAAATAAGATTGGGCCTAAATGGCTGCCCTGTGGAACACCAGAATTCACAATAAACGGACTCGAACATTCATTACGAAATATTACGCTATATTGTCTATTTTCTAAATAAGATACGATCCAGTTTAAGAAATTTTCATTAAAACCTTGACGAGATAATTTAAAAATTAGCGTTTTATGACACAACTTGTCAAACGCTTTACTAAAATCAGTAAATACACAATCTACTTGTTCACGTTTCTCAAAAACATCTAAACAAAAGGACGTAAAATTAAATAAATTAGTAACAGTAGAACGTTTTTTAACAAAACCATGCTGGTTATCACAAATAATTGAACTACAATGAAAGGAGAGGACACTACATACGATAGACTCAAATAGTTTAGGTATCACAGATAACTTAGCAATAGGTCGATAGTTCATAATATCATTTTTAGGACCTTTCTTGTGCACTGGGGTTATAAATGAGCATTTCCAGATAAATGGAAAGACCGAACTTCTTAAAGACGTGTTAAAGAGAACACATAAAGGATACGACAAATAAGAGACACATTTTTTCAAAATAGAGGATGGCAAACCATCAGGACCAGGACTAAAACACTCATCTAGTTTCAATATGCTTTGTGCAACAGTATGTTCACTTATTTCAAAATTGATATTATTTAAATGCTGAAAGTTCAAAACTGAAGAAGAAGAGGAAGAAGTATTTACTGGATTAGATTCATCAAACGCTTCCTTAAAATAGCTAGCAAACATGTTTGCAATAACTTTTGGTTCATGGCTAGATGATGTTGCACTTGACATAGAGTTAGGGTACCCACAGGTTTTTTTCTTATTGTTGACAAACTTCCAGAAATTATCAGGATTAGTTTTAAGATCAGTTTCAATTTTATGTATATAATCTTCGTATAAAGAGTTTGAATATTCATTAAATAATTGCTTAAGAATAAGGAACGTTCTATAATCACCATCAGCTCTTGTTTGATTATATTTTACCCACGCTTTGTTTCTCTTGTTTTTTAAGTTTTTGATATGAGAATCGAACCATGGTGGAGCATGCGAGTTTTTACGAGCTTTTTTTAGTGGAATACTTTTACTGAAACAGTCAAAAAGTGTATTGTAAAAAACGTTACACATATCATTAATATTTAAATTTAAAAATAATTGGTTCCAGTCGATGGTAAATAACAATTCAAACAATATTTCAAAATTACACTTGCTAAAGTTAAATTCAAGTTTGTTATAAGAATATTTATAATTAGGAGAAGACATATTTAAATTAAGTGAAATATCTAAAGCAGGATGATGTCGATCTTCTTCTATAAGTTTAACAGCAGAAGCAATTACTGAGGTTTCAGTACAAACTGTATCGGAGAAAAAAACTAAGTCGAGTGTTCTTCCCAAACGATTGGTTACTCCATTAAACTGATTAAGACCACACGAACACATACCATCTATTACAGTAAGTTCATTTAAGCTGGACGCGTTTATTGGAACGTAGAAGTTATCATCGTCAATTTGCATCCAATTTAGATTCGGTAGATTAAAGTCACCTACAATCAAAATTTCATCTTCTGGCTCCAAAAGAGTATATAGATTTTCTATACAGCTGTTTAATTTTTCATAAATGTCATTGTTAGAACTTGGAGGTATGTAAGTCGATATAATAAATAAATGACCGGATACCATCTTAATTTTTATACAAAGTACTTCGATGTCCGTGGATCGAAAATCGTCAATCATGTAACATGTATGCGAGTCTTTGATGGCAAAAAGAATTCCTCCTCCTACAGTGTCTGAGATGTCGTTGATATGACGATCGCGTCTGAATATTTGATAGGAAGCATCAAAAAGCTCCGAGTCAAGAATAGAAGTATTCAGCCAAGTTTCTGTCAGTATAATGACATCGTGGGGTAAATTGTTTATGTTTTTGTAGACCATGTTGGTCTTTGTCCGAAGTCCATTTACATTTTGATAGTAAATTAGAATTTGTTTAAGCTGCCTTGATGTCGATTTAGCGTTGTCCGATTTTGACGAAAAGGGTTTTGAATTATATCTCGGTTGTTTGATTTATGCACAAATTCATGAATTATAACACCCTTTGGCCAAAACGATGACGAATTGAGTACATGAAAAACTGAATCTGGTACACGTATTTTAAATGATGAATATTTCGTGTAATTCCGATGAATAATTTTCTCTACATTTGTGATGAGCGAGGTACCAAGTTTATCCGCTAAATAGTTTTTAATGTCAAGGGCATTCGTCGATGGGTCAAGTTTGGATAAAAATAGCACCTTTTGTCCTTCTACAATTTTGAGCCCTGATACAATAGGAGACGAAATTCCATTTTTGTCTGTGGTAATTACATTTAAACTATCCGGAGCGAGATTCGGCTGCGGCTGTCTTAAAGATGAGTTGTTCAACATATTCGTCGGGTAATGAGAGATTTGCGCAGGCTTTGTTGCTGATACGGAGGAAGTTGTTTCCGATGTGTCACACAAAGGGACAGAAATATTACAATTTGAAGCTAACGATGATAGCAACGAGGAAGAAGTTTTAGTCTTATTGTTAAAGTTGAAATCAAGTCGAGATAAATTGTAGTCATTAAAAATACATATTGCGGCTTTTTTTGATAGTTGGGGGGCATCAGAAGTATCTTCGTCCAGTTCATCACTTCTACGTTTAGATAAAGCTATTATTTTACTATTTGGTTTAGCCGTTATTTCTCTATTAGTTGTTTTGTCGTTGATTGAAGTTAAATTATCCATTTTGCTACAGAGAAAATGTAGTTGCTTCTCAAGTTTCTCTAGCTGACTAGTATGGTGAAGGACATCACGAGCAATATTTTTTTCAGCGAACGGGTCACATTCGTCACAGAAATAGAAAAATGATTTCCTTTTCTTAAACAATTTAATGCAGCTGAACGGAGCGTCAATACATTGAACATGAAAAATCCTTTGACAACTACCATTACACATAATAGAGTCAATTAAATAGTCAGAGACTGTATCACAGAGAGCGCAATTGGCCATGATTTTTAAAATTCTTAAAAATATCAAATATTTCGATTTAAGTCAATTTGGCAATGAACACCCTGTTTGCAAATTGGAAAATCAGCAATAAAGTTGTTTCTATGTCCCAATAGGTGGCGTTGCGTTATTGTCAACAAGTTGAATGCGGTAACAGCTGATCGCTGGTGTTCGGTGATGATTTATTTTTGTAAATAAAGAGAAAACAAACAGAAAGAGTGGTGTGCAGTTTCTCAAACAAATATAAACGGCAAAACATATACTAAGCTTGAACTCACCGGGAGAGGGAGAGTATTATATTTAAGAATAAATATAATGTATAAAGAGTAAACAGCCAAATGTTCGTTATGTAAACTCCGTATAAATATGGTTGTCACAATTTACGAATAAAAAAGAAATCTAATAACAAAACTTTCAATTATGGCACAAACTTGATTAAGTTATATAATTTTCAGTCCAAAAGTAGAAACAAAACACTTTGCAAAACTAAGTTGAACGATTAGGTACAGAGACAATAGAAATAAAACAAAATATTAGGAGCAAAATAAAACACGTCTTTCAAGCGTCGTTTCGATTGAGAAAATTTTTATTTTTATTTCTAAGTTTAAGATTTTGGTGTGCAGTTTTTGTTCCATTTTGTTAAGTTGGTTTTGTATTCGTTCTGTAGTAAATAGTTGGCCAAATTTTGTAGTTGTGTTAATTATGTGTTTGGGTATAATTCTGTATTCTCTGCAAGACAGTAAATAGCATAGTCTTTGTTTTTGTTTTGCAAGTCTTTGATTTTCTTTGCTGTAGTGTTTTAAAGTGGTACAAGTCTCAATGTCATATTTAAATCTGATATGTTGAAAAAAGTTCCTCATTGTATATATCTATTTGGTGATGATCGAATGTTTATGAAAGTTGATGGTTTCGGCGGGCCTTCCGATGAAATTTATGTTATGTGTATTTGACCAATTATTAACTTCCCATAGGAAGTTATTGTAATGGGTCCGATTTGTCAAATTGAAAATTTTGACGTTTCTCAACGTTTCAAGGTCCCTAGAGTCGAAATAAAAGATTTTTAGAAAGATGTATGTGCGTGCGTGTGTACGTATGTACGTTCGTATGTCTGTATGTCCGTACGCCTGTGCGTTCGCGCCGTTTTTTTCGTCGTCCATAGCTCAATAACCAGAAGAGATATCGAATTCAAATAAATTTTGTTATACAGATAATAAGGCAGAAAGGGCTCTCAAGAAAATTGCGTGGGTGTTTTTTTTTAGCATAGCAGTTTAAAAAAAGGTGAAACTTTAGGTTAAACCTAAATACCTCATGAACAATAATTATATTTTTGGAAAAAATCTAATTAACGGTTTTTTTATAGATCAAAAAAACTGAAAAAAAATTTGTCACCTCGAAAATTTTACGACTAAATTATGATTTCATCTCCAAAACAATTTTGTACAACGAAGAATAATGTTTTTGACATCTGATAAAATTTTGAGAAAAATCTAATTGACAGTTTTTTTTATAAAAAATAAAATCCTAAAAAAACATTACTCATAGTTGGTAAAAATTGAATTTCGACTCAAATATCTTTTCAAAAGCTTGAGATTAAGGCTTCAAACTTTTTTATATCTTATAAGAAATATTAAGGGTATTCATGCAAACACAGAAAACCCATAGAAACCTTAAAAACTGTAGAATTTTCTATAGGTAGAAATCAACTGTCAAAATTTGTATGGGAAAAATATTCTGCAAAATATAGACTTTTATCTCTCAAATTTGAAGCAGAAATCGTAGAAAAAAAAAACAGATAAATTTTGTGACGTTTATTTTGACATACCTAACACATAACGCGCTCATATTATTTGTCAACACTCAACAGAACATGATCTTGGTCCATGAAAACTCTCGTCATCTTTAATTAGTTCTAGGATGATATTAAAATTTGCCCAATTGACGCGAACGATCTGCTTGAACCGATCTTCATCCAACTGAGGCAAGACATTTTCCAAAAATATGTTCGATGTAAGCACAGAATGCTGCAAAAACGGAGCTGCATATCGGGAATCTTCAGCAATTAACATTAGGATCATCAAGTCTTCTCTTATCTCGTCCTCTTTCTCTTGCTGTTTATCTAATTTATAAAAGGTTTAATTTAACAATTTCAGAAATTATGTACATTTCACGTTCATATAGGTAGGTACCATCGTTTTCACCAAATAACTCCAACATCAACAATTCATTTAAAGCGATTTGTTCATACAATTGAATGAATTTTGTTTTATAGCTAGTTCTTGGCATTTTGAAGAGCGAAAATATTTGTAAAATGTAATTAAAACAAAACACAGAATCACTTTTTAATTTAAATTAAATTTAATTTAATTGAACAAATTTTATAAGTTCATTTTGACGTTAATCAAACAGCTGTTTGTTTCTAACGTTTCCGCAAATATTTCTAATGGGGTGTTCATGTAAACCCTTTGCGGAAATTTATATTTTTCTACAAAGTAGAAAATTATATCGTTACATGAATACCCTTAATGTTTTCAACATTCTGAAAAATGTTGAGAAAAATCGAATTGACAGTTAAAAAAAAAAATAAAAACCTAAAAAAAATTAATAAAAGTTGGTAAAAATTGATTTTCGACTCAAATATCTTTTCAAAACTTTGAGATAATATTCGATAAAATTTTGAGAAAAATCGAATTGACAGTTTTTCTTACAAAAAATGAAAACCTAAAAAAAACAATACTAAAACTACTACTAAAAATCTACGCAAATTTGGTGAAAATTGATACATATAGATACGGTGACCATATTTTCCGAGACAAAATAATGAACAGTACCCAAAAAATGAAAAATGTTGACCAGTTTTTAAGATTTTTTTTTGTATTTCATTGAGTAGGTAATAGTAAATAAATATACCTAATATAAATTTATTAATAAATATAGCATAATTAGGTATATGTATTTATAAAATAAACAAAAAAGGAACTTTCATCGATAATAAACAAAACAAACATAAAAATAACAGATTTTTTCAGACTCTAACTTATTTACAAAAAAAAAAAATAAACAAAACCTTAAATTCTTTTATATCATATTGACCAATAAAACAACTTTGACATTGAATTACAATATATTAATATTGTTAAAATAAGTACTTTTCGAAAGAATACATTTTTTTAATTAATTCTGTCTTTCCGTTTTAATAATTCTTAAATTCGATGCAATTTAATTCATAATTGCATTTGCAAATTAAAATGGACCTGATTGTTTCAATTTTTATATTGTTTTTTTCGTTTGTGCATACATTGTTTAAAATTGAGAAAACTCTCTCTATAGGGGCATTAGACCCAGGAAGGCATAAACAAAACTACGATTTTTGAAATGTTTTCATACTGTATCATTTTTTCATTGAAAAACTTGAAAATTTCAACCCACCTATCTCCAGCAATCATTTGGCTCTCCTTCCATTCAAAAATTTTTTCTGAAGAAACATAATTTTGTACACATGAAACCTCGTCGAAAACATCAGTGTCATTAATTGAAATATTGCTTCTCTTTTTCATAATATACATTAAACTCAACTCCACTTTGTCCCAGGAAGGAGTGTAATTCTCTTACACTCTTACTCTTCATTTACTTTTGGAGTGAAGGGTTTTTCAACAATGCAATAATTCCAACAGTCGGAGTGCACTCTCAAAATTACTTATGGAAAATGCCATAACTAGTCCAAATGGGAAAAAGATGAGTTTCATTCACATTCACTGAAAGTTATTTTTACCATTGTCATGGTCAGTAAAACTCAATGGTAAAATTAATTTCCAGTGGTGAAAGTCATCCTGTGCGCAAGTGTAAGCTTATTAGTTTAACTTCCCCTGTATGTTAGGATGTATAATATGATTGATTTTTGTAATTGTGAGATAAGGAAGTGTTCCGAAAAAGAAAACAACGAATTATGATGTAAGGGTACGTTTTCATTAAACATTTAATGGTTTTCATGCTTAGACTTTCCTCAAAGAAAAAAATCATAAAATAATGAACAAATAATAAGCAATTCCTAAAATAATAAACATTTTTATGTTTTCCGACACACAATAATGCATAATGAACATTTTCTTCAAATAATGAACTGTACATAATAATAATGAACGTATGGTCACCGTACATATAGACAAACTTTTAAGCAAGACAAATCGACAGACGGGATGGGAAGTTATCAGTGTGGTTCGCATCTCAGCCTCTTTTTTTATTTATATGTAAGATATTTTATTAGGCTCTTTTGGTCTTTTTGTTTTTGGAATGCAAATAAAAAACTTATTTCATTTTTTTTCCAACGTTCCGTAAGCATTCCTTAAGTAATAAGGAACACTTACGAAACGTTGGGAAAAGAATGAAATAAGTTATATATAAATAAATATCTTATATATAAATAAAATAATTGGTCAAATACACATAACATAAATTTCATCGGAAGGCCCGCCGAAAACATCAACTTTCATAAACATTCGATCATCACCAAATAGATATATACAATGAGGAACTTTTTTCAACATATCAGATTTAAATACGACATTGAGACTTGTACCACTTTAAAACACTACAGCAAAGAAAAACAAAGACTTTCAAAACAAAAACAAAGACTATGCTATTTACTGTCTTGCAGAGAATACAGAATTATACCCAAACACATAATTAACACAACTACAAAATTAGGCCAACTATTTACTACAGAACGAATACAAAACCAACTTAACAAAATGGAAGAAAAACTGCACACCAAAATCTTAAACTTAGAAATAATTCAAACAAATCTAAACATAAAAACAATAGAAAAAAACATATTTCACACTAACAACAAAATGAAAAGCATACTTAATGAAATTGAGTACAAAACATTTGTCTCAAAACAAACGCTCTTATACAACTCTATATGCGCAAAAACAAAACAAACACATTCTTCAAAATTGAAAAAACTCAAGGAAATACAAGTTAAACATCTTGGAATATCGTGTAATGAAGAATGGTTTGTCAACAAAACAGACTTAGAATTCCCTAATGAAGCAAAGTGGCTACTTTCCCTAGGAGAAAAATTTGCATTGAGTTAACTATTGTGTTAGTTTTATTTAAAAAAAAAATATATATTTTATTAATCACACAAAGATATTACATCAAGTATTAAACATTAAATACTCTAAAACTTAATGGAGACCGAGAGGCACGCGAAGGTTTGTTCAAACTGCTCGAGGGCACAAGTCGTTCTGCCTGCTTGTAGATGTTCTTATTTTTAACGAATCCTCGGTTGATCCTTGGATGCTGCTCTACACGCCTTTTTGGTCAAGTGGCTTCTTATCTTCTATGCGAGGGTAATTTATGGTTTTAATAGATTCCAGATGTCATGCACACATTTTGTACAGTTTAAGATAAGCGTTCACAACAGCAACACCTAGCGTGTAGCCCATATTTGCTGGCAAGCGTTTAAACTTGCTGTCCCTTGACATTGTTTTGTCGCTTAGTTTTTGAAATTCGCTTAAAACACATTTCATAAGAGTCACCCTCTCTCTTGTTCAAAAGTATTCCGAGTAGTTCCTCTTTCTAAGCTACCAAAATTAAACAAACCCTTACCAATTTGTTAACCTTTGGTCCTGACTCTTTTCTATCCAAATTTTGATTTTTCTAGGGTTCGAAGAAACCAAAACCCTATGCATATAGGATAAACCACAGCCACCACGAAACTCTCACAAGGAGGCCGTCCCATGTATGTAGGTACACGGAATGACCGTGGGGCTGCTACATACCCCGTGGTACCATTTTAGCAATGGTCGACTATAATTTAAGTCTTTAATGTGGAGGCATCTAGGGAAGATAACCCCAGAAGTGGCCGCTCGGTTTCATGTTGGGACCCAATCCACCAGCTTTATCTCTTCATTAACATCATTCTTTTATAAAATGATTTTTACTTAGCCACTCCATACTTTTTAAATTTATATGAAATAACGACGACCGTAGTCATTGTCGATTTGTATATTTACTGATTTGTGTGGTATTTTTATAATTTTTATCAGTAAGTCAAACCTCCAGCCCAAGGCAGGACGACAATCCAACGCTATCAACAATCCCAAGACTGTTCTTAGGAAGAAAGATAGCTATAACTTCTTGCGTTTGCTCACAAGTAGAGAATATAACTCAGATGCAAATTCTCAGAGTGCCTTTTTTCAATTATAATTAATTGTAACAGTATCCCACTCATCACTGAACTACACTGAATTCTCAAACTTGTGCCCAGGAGCCACCACGGGGAGGTGCAAGTAAGTACTTCTTCCTTCCAGATTATAGACAAGCATATAGCTTCCCTATATCTACATGGAAGTCAGTTTGACTCACAAAAAAAAAAAAAAAAAAAAAAATGTGCATTCATCTATTGTATCTTGTGTGATAGCTATTTTGGTGTTTTTATGTTTTCCAGATGTGTGGAATTAACTTCTCCCTCCGCCAGTAGACGTTTGTCCCGAACGTTCAAGTTTGAGCTCCTCTAAATTCTTTTGGACGTTTTCTTTTGTTTCCGCCAAGGATATTTCTATGTCGACCTGATTATTCTTGCTGTTGTTGATTTTGAAGATGATTAATTTATATATAGAAAAGGATACAAGCACAACTATTATATTTATTGTAAGTACCCATATTATTGGGTGATCTTTTACATTTTTGACGTACCTATGGTTGTAAATAATCGGTATTTGTAAATTTCAATAATTCATTACTTGATTCTAGATATTCAATAACTCATATTTCCGACTCCTTATTTATCTTAATATGTCTGTTTAAGTTTACTTCAAAATTATTAAATTCTTTACCATTAATAATTACAGCGTCGGAAAACTGTACCAATTGTGTACCGTGATATACATTATCGTTTATAATTACTTATTTTTTCATTCTTTTCTAAAATTATTTCACATTTTGATGTACCTTTATTTAAAATTTCTGTTAGACAATTAGGTTTAAGATCTTGTTTGCAAATTTTAATATTTAATTCTTGTGTACAATGATCGGTACTATAAATGTTTTCAAAGAGTGTTATTTCACTCGGTATAATTAGTTTCCCTTCTGATTTTTGCACACTAAATGTTTTAAAATGTTTACCTATTCCCTTAATAATAGGATACTTAATATAAATTACAATTATTTCCTTATTTTCTAACACATGGGACTCTGAAGCGTCTAATACATCTATTACCATGATTTCTTTAGGTTCAATCTGCATAACTTCTCTTATTTCATTTTCGTTAAAGATAATAGTGTTCAAAATTTTATTCTTACTTAAATTTATGGTATTTATTACTTCCATAAGTTCAATGATTATATGCTCGATCAACAAGTAGCTACGTTCTTCTTTATCTTTATGTTTAAAGTTGGAAAGTTCTTTAATGGCCCTAAATATCTGCGAGTTAACTTCATACTGTTTATTATTTGAATTAATTAATTCTATCAACTTTGTTTCTATATTGACCTGATCATCGTGGTCTGGTGACCCAGATATCCACTTCCAAACCTTCCCTATTTCATTAATTGCTCTCTTACTACGGGATATGGAGAGTTGGTCGACTAACTTGAGTGCATAATTATATTTAAATTTTAGCTTTTTGGTACTGTGCTTGGTATCTATAGTATTAAGAACCTTCCTATAATAACTTATGTTGGTGGTATGAAATATTTCACCCGTGCTGTTATAAATTGCCACGTTTCCGTCTTCTATCAGAATGTAGTCCTCTGACGAGTAATTTGTTATATGAACTTCTGCGTCTGTAGTAACTGTCCAAAGTATTGCTGTTAGTATCGTTGATATAATCATCTGGAAACAAAAGAAAAATTAGCTTCTTAAGTTATCCTTGTGTATAACCTTATTTTTAGAGTCCATTACTGTGTTTTTATTATTTTGTTTAACTTTTCTCTTAACGTATATAGGTTTTCCTTTTGTCTGTCTTCTGTCGGATTTTTCGAATACTATGTCGTTTTCCTTGTACACCTTATTGTGTCTGTCCTTGTTTCTAACGTGGAATTTCATACCTTGTTTTTTCTTAATAAGGTCAGGTATATAGGAGTATTTCTCATAGTTGTGAAAAACTTCATTTGGTTTTTCATTCGTTATTGAATGTATTGTTTCGTTATATTGTTTGATTGCGTGTGGCATAAGCTGCTCTATTGTTTGGTGTGGGGTATCGTAAGTAAGTCTTATCAGTTCTGTAAGTGTACTGTGTACTTTCTCTATCATACCGTTTGTAGTACTATGGTTAACAGGTGTGTTGTATAGTTTTATGCCTAATCGTGTGAGATCTAATTTGGTTGCTTCAGAGCAAAAAGTTTTTTCGTTATCTGTGACAACAGTCTCAACTGCACCAAAAATAGGATGTTTATTAGTGTTTCTTTCGCGTGAATTTTGTTTTCTACCTCGAGTTCAATTAAATACTTTGAAAAACTATCTACCGCTGTAAGAAACATTTTATTGTGTGTATAGTAGATGTCAGCGTGGATGCGTTCTCCCCCTCGCCGTGGAATTGGTGTCTCGCCGATCTCTTGTTTCTTGGGATGAAGGTCATATTTGTTTAGTTTGCAATTTTCGCATAATTTAATATATTCTTGAACTTGTGGTAATATTAATGGCCAAAAATACTCTCTAGTTATATGTTTGTAGTTTTCAAATACTTCCCTATGGGCTCTACTATGTGTTTCTTTTATGATCTTAATGATCTTTAATGATCTTCCTTATCCTCCATATCTTTAACTAATAGACTAGTATGTATAAATTTGCTATTAGGAAATTCTCTTAGTAAGTCTTTTTTAATTTTAAATAATGTCTCCTCTGAACAATAAATAGCATTCACATTTGAGTGGATTATTTCCTTCATATCTTTGACTATATTCGAGTCTTTGAGTTCTACTTGGTGCCTCCAAAACTTACCGTGTAATTGTGTTGACTTAATATTATTTATATTGGATTCCAGAAAATGAATTTGATTCTTAAATTGATTTAATTTCTTGTTTACTCTTGGGATATCTATGGCTTGACTGGATTCTGCACTATGACAGGTACCTATGTCTGAGTTCGGTAAATGAAAGTTCTGACGACTTAGGGCGTCGGCAACTACATTTTCCTTCCCCGGTTTATAGATTATTTGAGGAGAGAATTCTTCTATAAAGGCTCTCCATCGTTTTAGTTTCGCGTTGGGATTCTTATTACTTATCGAAAATGTAAGGGGCTGGTGATCTGTATAGATCTTAATTCCAGCATGCCCGTACAGGTAATTTCTAAGGTCGCTCAATGCCCAAACTATGGCCAAAAGCTCTTTTTCGTTGGTGGCGTAACCTTGTTCCGTTTCGCTTTATGTTCTGCTTATGAACGTTATTGGTTTCCGTATGTTGTTTTGTTATTGGTTTCCCCTCTTGACTTAGTACTGCGCCTATGGCTGAGTTACTTGCGTCTGTAGTGAGTTCGAATCCTTTGCTAAAGTCTGGTTGGTTTAACAAGACTTGTTCTAATAGTTCATTTTTAATTTGTTCAAATGCCTTCTTTGCTTCCGATGTAAATTCTATGTTTATAGTCTTACGTTTATTATTTTCTATGCCTCTTAGGAACTGTGTGAGCGGTTTAGCAATATGTGCATAGTTCTGTATGAATTTCCTGTAGTAACCTGACATACCCAAGCAGCTTCTAAGTTGTCGAATTGTAGTCGGTTCAGGATATTCGTTGATTGTTTTGACCTTGTCTGGGTCAGTTTTAATACAATTATGGCTGATAACATAGCCCAAAAATTTAACCTCTTCCTTAAAATAAATGGATTTTTCATTACTTATGGTCATATGTGCCGCACTTAGCCCTTTAATGATTGTCTCGATGTGTGTTAAATGTTCTTCAGCTGATTCTGAGAATATTATCACATCATCAACATAGACATGGCAGAATTTGCCAACATATGGTCTCAGTATGTCATCCATTGCAGGGGCGTTTTTGAGCCCAAATGGCATTCGGAGGTAATCATATTTTCCATTATTTACAGAAAATGCGGTATTTTTAATGTCTTCCTCTTTCATCTTTATTTGATGAAATCCACTCTGAAGATCAATTGTTGTAAAGTATTTTCCTCTGCCAAGGTTACTCAGTATAATGGATGTTTCTGCCATAGGATATTTAATTGTTTTTGTTTTTTAAAATCTATAACTACGCGGAATTTTTTTGATCCGTCTGGATTAATTCCTTTCTTGTCCACCACCCATATTGGATTATTATATGGACTCCTACTAGGACGAATTATACCGTTCTCTAGTAGTGTTTTAATTTCAGAATTAATGAATGTGTTTGCGCTTTGCGGATATGGATATTGTTTGCTCCATATAGCGTCATAATGTGACGTGGGTATGTCACATTCAACTTGGGTGTTGAATGGTAGATAATTGGGTTGAGGGGTAAATATTTCTTGATATTGTCTAAGAGTTTCTCTTAACTTAACTACATATTTATTCTCACTACTTTCTATATTGATGTGGTTCAGAAATTTATCGTTATTCAGAGGTACTATGCCTGTCGCGAATTCTAACGTGTTCTGTCCAATATTAATTATTCCATTAACCTTCTTTAATAATTTCATTCCTATGATCGCGTCGTACTCGGTTAACTCTGGTAGAACGTAAAATCTTTCCTTAACACCTAAAATATTTAAATCTTGATATTTATCGATAATTGTTGTGCCATGGACACTATTAACTCTAGACCTAACTTCTAATTGTTTTGTTGATATCTCATTGTTTAACATAATTATGTGTTGCCCCTATGTCAATAAGAATATTGAATAAACGACCTGACTTTGTGTGTGTTCGCTGGATACAAGGCAGGTCGTGCCTTACTCTAAAAAATCGTCGTTTTCATTTAAATGATGTAGCCTAGGAGCTTTGGTAGGAATTTGATGACTTGGTGCCCTTTCTCGTTTAAAGGGGTTGTATTGATTCTGGGTATTAAAATTCCTGGGAGGATGATTAAACGTGTTTCGATTTTGATTTTGGGAATGCCTCAGTGCGTTATGCTGAGTTGGCCTTCTAAATTGTCCACTACTTGGAATATCCATTCTTTGATGACTATTTTGGGTAAAATTTTATCTATGAATGTTGTTATTACCCGAAATATTAATAGCTGGTACTACCTGTCTGGGTTGGCTCGTATAGTTGAACCTTGGTGGTAGGGAGGTTATTCTATGTGCGAAATGCTGATTATCTTTATATTGGTACATATTTGACTCTATCTCTTGGGCCCTGGCTAGTGCATTAGGAAGGTCAAGTGGATTTAAAGAGAACACTATTTGAGATATTGGTTGATTTAAACCAAGTATGAATGTTCTTAATGCGTTATCCCTGGCTACGTTTATAAGACAGCTTGTTTCAGCTTTTTGTGGCCCGTAGGTCATTATTGTTTTGTTCGTAATTAATGTGAGTGTTTTACTAACGTGATCGTAAAATTCTTGTAAGGACTGTTTTCCCTGTCTTAAATTAGAAAGTTCACTTTGTAGCATATGAATGGGCCTTTTGTCTTCGTACGTAATATCTAATCTACCTATAATCGCATCAACATTTAATGGCGTTTCGTGTGAAGTTAAGATGTCGTTTGCTGCTCCTATCACTTTATTCCTTATTATGTTTGTGACTGCGTAGTACTTACTCCCCCCTTTAACTGGCTCATATATTTTCATGTAGTTTTGGACTGCAGTTCTCCAACTAACATAATTACTACCGTCAAAAGTGGGAAGACATTTCACTACATCTAAAGGTTCTCCTTCTGTTATTAAAGGGTCTATTTCTATGTCGGTGTATGGTATTATTGAATCACCTGAAGTTAAATTAGCTAAACTTAGTGCTAGTTCATCTATATGTGCTTTAAGACTCCTAATAGTCTCACTTACTGTCTGAGTAATTAGATCGGCTACTTGTTGCGCGTTCATACTGACACTTTTAACTGAATTATTTTTTCTTAATTAAATAATAATAATAATATATTCACTTTCACTTAAAAACAAAAAATTATAATAGTTAGTTTTCTTACTTTATATACTATAGTAGTTGTTGTTTTGGATTGTTGTTAGTTTTTTTCTTTTTGAACTCCTGCTGGATTCTTCTTAGATTTTTGACTTCCTATGTGTCTACTTCTCCTGATGCTTTGGCTTTTGCAGTTCCCGCAACGTAAGGTGCTTTACGTCCTACGATTTTCGTTGAATTATCTTTATGATAATTATTCCAACGGTGATAGATTTTTATTTAATCTATTTTAAATTTTTTTTTCTGGTTCAGCAACTTTTGATTTCACTTTGTGTATCACTTTTATATTGCTGTCCCTGCTCGGGCGCCAGTTAACTATTGTGTTATTTTTATTTAAAAAAAATATATTTTTTATTAATCACACAAAGATATTACGTCAAGTATTAAACATTAAATAATCTAAAACTTAATGGAGACCGAGAGGCACGCGAAGGTTTGTTCAAACTGCTCGAGGGCACAAGTCGTTCTGCCTGCTTGTAGATGTTCTTCTTTTTAACGAATTCTCGGTTGATCCTTGGATGCTGCTCTACACATTCGGGAAGTCACGTACGCCTTTTTGGTCAAGTGGCTTCTTATCTTCTATGCGAGGGTAATTTATGGTTTTAATAGATTCCAGATGTCATGCACACATTTTGTACAATGTGGCTTCATCTATTGTATCTTGTGTGATGGATATTTTGGTGTTTTTATGTTTTCCAGATGTGTGGAATTAACTCATTGCCAATAAATAAATCCAACTTTTCACCGATACGTATAATAGCAGATATTGAACAAACCATACGAACTATAGAAGATGAAACTGAAAAAGATGTTACTAGATCGAAGATTGCCAATAAAATATCTGAATACACAAGAAAACAAAAACATATGCCAAACGAAAAATTCATACTCAAATCACACAAAATAGCTAAAAAATGTCTAAATAACCACAAAGACAATATCATAATAACCAAAGAAGACAAAGGGAATAAGACAGTTATAATGTACAAAAAAGATTATGAACTTAAAATGAATGAACTATTGGAAGATAAAAATACATATAAGACAATTAGAGCAGATCCAACACAAAAACTTCAAACAACCAACAACACGCTAATCAATGAACTTTTTAAAAGTGAATATATCGATCGTTGGCAAAAGAACAATTTTCACTGCTCTTCAGCTTTAGCTCCAAGGCTATACGGTCTCCCAAAGATCCACAAACAGAATACCTATGCCATTACGACCCATATCATCATCAATGAATGTTCCTTGCTACAATTTATCCAAACATATCGGAACAATTTTAAAAAATATCACATCGGAAAAATACAACATTAAAAATTCTTTCCAACTTAAAGAAACATTACAAGATGTAATTTTAGATGAAGATGACGTGATGGTATCCTTTGATGTTATTTCATTGTTTACTAACATCCCTACTTATTTGGCAATCAAAAATATTTTAAAAGAGTGGGACAAAATACAAAATTACACTAAAATACCAAAACAAAAATTTCTTAAAATTCTGGATTTTTGCCTACGTGACAATAATTATTTTCAATTTGGAGATAACTTTTATTCCCAAACATTGAAACATATGGTATGCCAATTGGCAATCCCCTCTCCCCAACAATTGCGGACGTAATATTAGATAATCTTTTAGACGACACCATGCAACAACTTAACAAAAAAGGTATAAAAATAAAATATATTGCGAAATATGTGGATGATATCTTCGCCATAATAAAAATAAAAGATAAAGACATAATCCTTTACCAACTTAATTCATACCATAAAAAAACACAATTTACAATAGAAAATGAACAAAATAATAGCATTCCATATCTTGGCCTACTTCTACACCGAGAAAACAACAAAATCATATATAATTGGTATTCCAAACCAACTTCATCAGGACGTATGATCAATTTTCATTCGACACAACCAATTAAACAAAAAGTAAACACCGCATTTTTACAAATCAATCTCCAACACAGTAAAGCCGCCAGCGCTAACCTAGTCTACCTCATGGAGAGTAGACAGTACGATGTAGCCCTTATACAGGAACCCTGGGTATCAGGCGGCAAAATTAAGGGACTACACTCAAAAGAACTTCTGCTGTACAAACCCAACCTTGACAGCCGAAACAGTAATCCCAGAACATGCATTGTAGCAAGGAAACAGTCTAATCTTTTTCTTCTGACTACTTACAGCAACATTGACCAAACAGTGGTAAAACTGGAGCGAGAAGGGCTTCCAACGCTCATTCTCTCGTCCACTTACATGTCGTACGACGGTACGGAAGGACCACCAGCTGATATCACTAATCTATTGATATCCTATGCAAGTAAGAACAAGTTTAACGTAGTCGTGGGGTGCGACTCTAACTCACATCATGTGCAGTGGGGAAGCACCGATACTAACACAAGGGGCGAGTCCCTTTTTGAATATATTATTGATAACAACCTTATAGTAGCTAACAGAGGTAACACTCCCACCTTTGTTACAAAAACCCAGGTAGAGCAATGGAAGGTACTAGACGACGCATCTTTCGCAGATCATCGTCCAATCGAATTCTGTATCCCTGATACTAAGCGGGAAAACAAACCTTTTAGAAATAATAGACGTACTGATTGGCACGTCTTCAACAACGAAATTATTAAGAACATAGGTCAGCTTAGTACCGATACTAATCTTAATTCAGATAGCTTAGATGAATTAACTGTGGAACGCCTTTGACAAAAGCTGTCCACTCATTACAGCGGCGAAGAAAAACAATAAACCGCCCTGGTGGACTACTGAGCTCAGTAATATTAGGAAAGAAACAAGGAAACTTTTCAATAGGGCTAAACGCACTAGACTAGATAGCGACTGGGAATGTTATAAAACCAGTCAGAGAAAATTGAAAATTGAAACTCAAAGGGCGAAACGAAGCTCATGGAGAAACTTCTGTAGTAGCATTGAGTGTACTAACCATTCAGCAAGACTAAGGAAAATACTCTCCAAAGTAAACACACCCATAGGCTCCCTAAAAGGACCTAATGATCAATGGACAGAGTCCTGTCAAGAAAGCCTAAAACTTCTGGTTCAAACACACTTCCCAGGATGTAGCGCAGACCTAATAAACGAGTCAATATACACCATATACTCGGTACCTGAAATTCCTAGGGAATTGATAACAAAAGAAAAGTTAATCTGGGCTATTAACTCATTCTCTCCTTACAAATCCCCAGGCCTAGACGGCATCTTCCCCTTGATGCTGCAAAAAAGCAGTGATATCATCACTCCACATCTGATAAACATATTCCTTAACAGTCTTAAGTTAGGATATGTTCCGAAGGCTTGGCGTGAAGTTAAAGTCGTCTTCATACCAAAAGCCGGCAAGCCCAGTCACACAGAACCAAAAGACTTCAGACCTATCAGTCTCACCTCTTTCGCACTAAAAACACTTGAGAGATTGATTGATATGCACATCCGTAGCAACTTAAAGCCAGAATCTTTATCACCATTTCAGCACGCCTATACAAAAGGCAGAAGTGTAGAAACAGCCCTACACTGTGCAGTTAGAACAATAGAGAAGTCGCTCGCGGTGAAAGAATACACCCTTGCCTCTTTTCTTGATATCGAAGGAGCATTCAACAATGTCCACAACAGTGCCATAGAAAAAGCTCTCACTGATCTTAAAATAGAACCTTCACTTATAAAATGGATTACGTGTATGTTGAAAAGCAGACAAATCCATTGCGTACTAGGTAGCTCTGATATAAAGATGTATACATCTAGAGGGACTCCACAAGGCGGAATCCTCTCACCTCTCCTCTGGACTTTGGTGATGAATGAAATTCTCATCAAACTCAAAAACAGCGGTGTCAAAATTATAGCTTACGCCGACGACTTAGCGCTTCTAGCGACGGGTAAATACCTGACCACGGTAAGCGAACATCTAGAAGGCGCATTAACTATGGTCAATAACTGGACCAAGAAATGCGGTCTGAAGGTTAACCCCCTGAAAACAGAACTGGTACTTTTCACCAACAGAAGGAAAATACCTTCTTTTGAGATACCAAAAATTGACAACACCCCACTTATAGTTTCAGAAAAAGCAAGATACCTCGGAGTTATCTTGGACAAGAAACTCAACTGGGGTCTAAACATACAGGAAATATACAAGAAAGCCATGATTGCACTCTACTCGTGTAACAGGATTCTGGGGGCCAAATCCAAAGATAATCATGTGGATGTACACAGCCATTGTTAGACCCATTCTAACTTATGGCAGTTTGGTTTGGTGGCAAGCTCTGGAGATATCCACGAACTTAAAAACCCTTACCAAAGTACAAAGAATGGCATGCATTAGCACTACGGGGGTGATGAGGACTACCCCAACTGCGGGTCTCGAAGCGATCCTAAATCTCACCCCCATAGACTTATTTGCACAAGAATCAGCAGCAAACAGCGCTCTCCGACTTAGTCAGACCGATATTTGGAGATCTATTCAACACGGTCATACCACGATCCTTACAAAATAAGTTGGCAATAACGTTCGTACTGATTACATGACCCCTTATCTAGACTTCAATAAAAACATCACTACCAGCTTCCCTAATAGAGAGGACTGGGAAAACAGTGTACCCTACACTAACGAATCGAATCTTACCATCTTCACCGATGGTTCGAAAATGACTACTGGGGTAGGGGCAGGTTTCTACTCAGAAAATCTTAGCCTTGCCAGTTCATTCAGACTTCCTGACCATAGCAGCGTCTTCCAAGCTGAGATCTGGGCAGTGAAAAACGCTGCTTATCAAATATCCATGATGGCGATACCACACGCTGATATCACCTTTTTCATTGATAGCCAAGCAGCAATAAAAGCGATCTCTGCCACGCAAATCAAGTCAAAGCTTGTTTCTTGCTGTCGCGAAGAGCTAAGGGTTCTTGGTATGCAGCACAACGTAAGACTCTGCTGGGTTCCCGGTCACAGTGGTGTGCCAGGAAATGAAAAAGCGGATGAGCTTGCAAGAGAAGGCTCGGTACTTGATCCCTCTCTCATAGACCACAACATCAGAATCCCTCAATGCGAACTAAAGAGAAACATTAGTAATAATATCATTCAAAAAGCAAATGATAGATGGAACCTACTAGAAACCTGCGGTAACACCAGGAAACTCTGGCCTCATTATGACAAGGAAAAATCCAAAAAGATTTTACTTCTCAAAAAACCGTCCCTAAGATCCCTCATAAGTGTGATAACGGGACATAACCTACTTGGCTACCACAAAAAGAAGATGGGGCTTACTACGGACGACATATGCAGAGGCTGCGGCGATGAGGATGAGCACGAAAACACGGCTCATTTTCTATGCCACTGTCGAGCACTCTGCCGTACCAGATCAAAATTCTTAGGCAACTATTTCTTCAATGAACTAGAAGAACTATCTGAACTCCCAGGCAATCGCCTATTGAACTTTATCAAGTCCACCAAATGGCTCGATCAACCATAGAATTCATAGGTTAAATCATTTTTTCAGAAGTTACAACACTTCAGGGTATCACAATGGATCTACATTGATCTAAGTGTGACGGTAACAAAATCAACTGTCAGCCCATATAACCTAACCTAACCTAACCTAAACACCGCATTTAATTTTTATAAACAAAGTCTTAGACCGCAGCGACAATTTTCATTAAAATTGAATTATACCTATTAAAGGAATATCTTTTATTTAATTTTCTGGGAATAATATTCTACATGGTGTCAGAAGTTCCCTCACCTACATATTATTTTTATATAATCAGCCTGCACAGTGCCTGTAAACGATTAACCATACGTTTTTTTTGTCATTGTTTTTTTCTTCATGCCGATCGGACGTGATTTAAAAAGTCTTACGGTAAAAGAATTACAAGCAATTTTGAGACAAGACCGCTTATCGATCCGCTATAATAAAAAAACGGAATTAGTAGCACGTGTTCGAAATCTTTTGGAACGGAGAACTAGACAAGACGAAGAAACGAGCGAAGAGAAAAGTGAGGTGGAGTTTGAAGGCGAAACAAACTCAACCACAAGCAAAGGACAAGACGAAAGCGAAGATAGTGAAGTATTTTTTTTTTCCAAGAAAACAGCAAAGAATTACCTTCTAAACACGAAAAGATGACTGAGTCAAAACCTGAGGTCCATAATTCCTTTCAATTTAAAGACGTTAAAGAGGCTCTAGAAAAATATAGTGGTGAAAATGGAAAAAGCATCGAATCATGGATCTCTGACTTTGAGAGTGTGTCTTTGGTTTGCGCATGGGGAGACGTCCAAAAATTCTTGTACTGCAGGCGATTGTTATTCGGTGCGGCCAAACTTGCTTTGGAGTCAGAGAAGACGATCAGCAGTAGGAATGCTTTGAAGGAATTTTTGGTAAAAGAGTTCGGCAAACAGGAGCATGAAAATGTCCATAAATTACTCGAGAAGACAACAAAATCCGACAGCGAATCATTTCTAGAATACTTTTATAGAATGAAAAAGATAGCTTCTAGAGGAACTATTGACGAAGCTCATCTATTAGAGTATATCATAGCTGGCATACCAGACGACGTTTTAAGTAAAGGTATCCTTTATCACGCGAAGACCTTAGAGAAGCTTAAGGCAGAACTTAAGCCGTACGAGCGAATGAAAGCTGACCAAATCCGATCCAAAAACGCAACGGCGAATAAATCTGTTTACAAGAGTATTATCAGAAAAGAAGAAACAACTCAGCAGTCTCGATGTCATTATTGTGGGGCTCTTTCTCATAGCACTCAATCATGTCCTAATAAGGAGAAAGGCTGTCGTTGTTTCAAATGCAACAAGTTTGGGCACATTTCCAAAAATTGTTCAGAGAATAACCCAACAACAAGTGCTAAAGTCAACAGGTTGTTAGTTCCAGATATAACTACTCCGATCAAGGTCCAAGGACAGGAATTCCAGGCACTTATCGATACAGGAAGCGATCTAACTCTTGCCAGAGAGAGTCTTAGACAAAAGTTGAGTTTCGATAACATGCAGTATCCAGGAGTTGACACCATTGCATTTGGAAGCCAGCCGGCTAAAACTTTAGGTGCTTCCAAAATCAATATTGAGATCTCAGGCGAGTATTATGATTTGATATGTCATTTTGTACCAGATAATTGGTTGTCTTATGAGTTTTTACTAGGTAAAGATATACTGCCAAAAATATGTTTAGTCATCGAAGATGGGCAACTTGTCATTTATAAAAAGCAAGCCGATTCAGATAATCCGATGTTTCGAATTAACCTAATTTCCACTTGCGAATCACAGCTGTCAGACGCACTTCAAAGCATCCCAGAACCAGAACTTAAAAGTCAGGTCGAAAATAGTATTGCAAAGTACTCTTCGACGACCCGAAAGAACAAGTGTGCAAATGAAAATAATCCTGGATGAGGAAAAGCCAATTTACCAGAGAGCACGGCGGTTAGCTCCCCTTGAGAAAGAAGTCATAGACAAGCAAATTTCCGAGTGGATGAAAGACGAGATCATTCGCAACAGTAACTCCGACTTCGCTAGTCCCATTGTATTAGCACGCAAAAAAGATGGTTCGCGGGGACTGTGTGTTGATTTTCGACAACTTAATCGGCATGTTTTGAAAGATCGTTACCCTTTACCAATTATAGAGGAGGTGCTGGAGCAATTATACAATGCGAAAGTTTTTTTCTATTCTGGACTTGAAGAATGGGTTCTAGCACGTCGACATAGAAGAAAGCAGCAAGAAATACACGGCCTTTGTGACACCTGACGGCCATTTTGAATTTAATAAGGTCCCTTTTGGTTTGTGCAATTCTCCTGCTGTGTTCCAGAGGTATGTGAATGTCGTTCTTCAAGATCTGAGTAGTGTTGGCCTACATTGACGATTTGATTATCCCTGCCAGATCCAAAGAAGAAGGCATACAAAAATTAAAAGAAGTTTTGAAGGTATCTGAAGAAAATGGTCTTATAATTAACTGGGGTAAATGTGCCTTTCTCCAAACGGAAGTAAAATTCCTTGGCCATATTATCAGGAACGGCAGCATAAGACCATCGGAAGAGAAAACATTTGCTGTTTAGCATTTTCCTGTGCTGAAAAACATCAAGTCAGTCATGCAGTTTCTCGGGCTCACGGGATACTTCAGAAAATTTATCCCAGGGTACGCTACAATCGCAAAACCATTAACCGACCTAACAAAACAAGATGCCACGTTTATATGGGGACCCTCAGAAGAAAATGCCTACATTCTACATACAATTGAAGGAGTTTCTTTGCCAAGAGCCGGTGTTGAAACTTTTTAATCCTGATTTACAAAGTCAGCTGCATACCGACGTCTCAAACGAAGGACTCGGGGCTGTACTCGACCAAAAACACGATGACGGTCAGTACCATCCAGTCTTTTTTTTAAGCTTTAAAACAACTGACTCGGAGAAAAAATTTACAAGCTATGAACTAGAGGTTCTCGCGAAAGTCAAAGCTCTTAAACGATTGAGAATCTACTTGCTGGGTTTAAGATTTGATATTTTCACCGACTGCAAAGCGTTTAAAGACACTATGGCGAAAAGGAATCTAAATAGTCGCATTGCAAATTGGGCATTTCAGTTAGAAGAGTTTTATTGCCAAGTTCATCACCGATCCGACCGTCATCCATCAAGTATTTTCGCAATAGAGGACGGGTCTGTGAAAGCAGTCAAGAATGCTCAACTGAAGGATGAATTTTGCCGTGCTATTAAAGAAGTTCTTGCCAAGTTTGGTACCTACGAAGACTATCATCTTAGAAATGATGTGCTGTATAAATTCATGGATGGTATTTACGTTTTGGTAGTTCCAAAGAGTCTGCAGAAGCAAATCATTCAAATGTTTCACGAAAGGGGACATTTTGGTCTCGGTAAGGTTTCTAAACTTATTAAAAATGATTTTTTTATTCCACAGGTGGACCGCAAGATTGCTGAAGTCATCAGTAATTGCATCCCCTGTATACTCGCTGCCAAAAAGAATGGTAAGAAGGAGTCGTTTCTTCATCCCATTACCAAGATGGACCAGCCATTACACACTTTCCATCTTGATCATCTCGGGCCCCTTCCATCCACAGCAAAAAATTATCGTTACATTTTGGTCATCGTTGATGCCTTCTGCAAGTTTATGTGGATCTATCCAGTCAAAAACACGACGGCCAGCGAAGTAATCAACCGTTTGAACTTACTCTCACAAGTTTTTGGTCACCCTCGGCGAATTGTTTCTGACAAAGGAGCTGCATTCACGTCTAACGACTTTGGAGCATATTGTTTGGAGAAAAATATCGAGCATCATCTAGTGACAACTGGTGTCCCGAGAGGCAATGGACAAGCAGAAAGGATGAACAAAACCATCATTTAAGTATTAACGCGGCTTTCCATTGAAAACCCACTGAAATGGTACCAATTCATTCCCAAAGTACAGTGCGTTATAAATTCAACCGTTTCACGAAGCACGAGTAGAACTCCTTTCGAGCTGATTAAAAATTAAAAAAAAAAATTTTTTTTCTTTCGAGCTGATGTTTGGCGTAAAAATGGCTTCGGATGACGACGTAAGTTTAAGACAGCTTCTTGAAAATGAGATCATGGTTGCTTTCGAGGACGACCGTCAGCAGTTAGGAGCGGAAGCGAAAATACAAATACTCAAAATACAAGAAGAAAACAGAAAAACATACAATCAAAAAAGAAAAACAGCACCTTCATATGATTTAGGCGAGCTAGTTGCAATTCAAAAGACGCAGTTTGCGACAGGACAAAAGCTCTTTCCTAAGTATCCTGGGCCTTATGAAATAATTAAGGTCGGTCGTAACGATCGCTACGTGGTTAAAAAAGTCGGAGAACACGAGGGACCTAACCAAACTTCGACGGCAGCAGATTACATGAAACGATGGCGCACGTTTGATTCCGATTCTGAGGAGAATGATGATCAATACGCTGAAGATGTTATTCCTTCGAATGGGGCAGTCGAATTTCAGGATGGCCGTATGGGTGGCAACCCTGGCACAAAGGTACAAACTACCACGTCGGCTGTCATTACTCCAGTGCCAAACACCGGAAAAGGGCTTGTGCCAAGTCACTGCCCATCTTCTAGTGCGGTACAGGATGTGCAATTGGCGAAAACGCTTCCTCAGGTCGGTAGTGGAAAGTTCGTGAATAATGATCTTTCCACTACTAAAGAGAGTAAACCTCTCCAGAATGCTCCTAGGAGCTCGTATAAACAACGGCGTTATGCGATGAGGATTCTAAAATCCCCTGGTTCAACACTGGGGGATGGAAGTAATCCCACCCTTAGCAAGAGGCAGGAGTGGGCTAAATCCATTTTAGACAAAACTAGTCGCCACGACTCCACGTCAAAGCGACAAAGGTCTTTGGAGGAGTCCACTCCCGTCCCTAAAAAGTCCAAAGTGCAGAACACCAGCACTCCCAACATTGCTAGAGTACCTCTCACTAAACCTTTTAGTGATGTGCTTAAGGAATCCAACAAGATCATAGTTGCGGTCATTGATAGGAGCAATATTGATGGCACGATTACTTCTGACCGTTGGCAGATGGTGAAATTGGGGCTCTCGGCTGGTTTTCTAAAAGTCATGCGAGATCATCCGGTTCCACCGCCTGTAAAAAGCGATGATGGTTGGCATCAAGGTCATGTCACGCAAAACTCGAGGTCGTTGCAAAGGAAGATATTCCATGCAGGCCGAGAGCTCGCGCTTGGATCCCAAAAGAACCCTCATGTCCAGATGACATACGTGAGATGATTAGGATCAGCAACCCGGACCTCCCTTGTCACGACTGGAAGATCGCGAAACTGGAAGAGCCAAAGGCTCTTTATAGAAGTGCGATTATCGTAATCAATATAGACTCTGTGGCTTCTTTGGCGCGAGATAAGGGAGTGACAAGATACGATTTCGAGACAGTTACGCTCCGTATTTATAAAAAAGATGAGGTAGACGCTTCATGCGAGCCTCCACAACCCTTTTCGAAAGCTTTGTCGCAAGACGTAGGGGGTCCCAGTGCCACTATCACCTTCCCTTCCTTGGATGTGGATGATGTTGTACCTGGGCCCTCTTCTGTCGCAGCACAGTCTTCTTCCGAACCCTCTTCAGAAGCTGTGCCGCAAGACGTAGGGGGTCCTAGTGCTATCATCACCTTCCCATTCTTGGATGTGGATGAGAATGTGGCAGGGCCCTCTTCTGTTTAACAGTGGTGGAGGTTGATTTGCCTATTGTAGCCAAAATGCTGCAAATACTACAGATTAATCTCCAACACTCTAAAACGGCTTCGGCCTCCCTTCTTCTCCACCTGACAAAAACTGGGGAGGATGTCGTTCTCATCCAAGAGCCCTGGATTGTGAAATCCCTGCTACGTGCTATATGTAACAGGAAAAGGTAACCCAAGGTCCTGCATACTAGTAAAGCGTAATCTAAATGTATTTTACTCCCTAATTTCAGTGATAAAGACGTCAACACAGCCAGTATGGTAATAAACAACCATACCTACTGGCTGGTATCAGCGTATTTGGGCCACGACCACCAGGGCCCACTGCCTGGTACCATTCTGGAGAAGACGGTTGCTGAATCAACAAGACATAAAACCAACCTAATTATCGGTTGTGACGCCAATGCGCACCATACTACGTGGGGTAGTACCGATATAAATAACAGAGGTGAGTCTCTTTTCGATTATATTTTAACAACTAATCTGGTAGTAAGTAATGTAGGTAGTGAACCAACCTTCGTTACTAAAAATCGACAAGAAGTTTTAGATATGACTCTTGTCTCGTTACATCTCTCAAATAAAATATTGAATTGGAGAGTATCAAAGGAGCACTCGTTCTCCGATCATAGATACATCCAATTCACACTTATTGAAGAGTCCCCAAAACCGATCCAATTCCGAAACTATAGGAAAACAGACTGGCCAAATATAGGGCGACTCTGAAAAATCTGATTAAACCAGAACTCTCTGATCCGCCCTTGTGCGCTCTTGAACTCGATCAAAAAGTCGATGAGCTTACAGCAGCCCTCAATAAAGCCATGGAAACTGCCTGCCCCCTCACTATAGTGCGGGGAAAGAAGAAACCATATTGGTGGGCTGCTGAACTGGGAATACTCAGGAAAGGCTGTAGAAGACCTTTTAATCGTGCAAAAAAGACTAGACATCCCCAAGACTGGGACTCCTATAAGGAATCTCTCAAAAAGTGTAAACAAGAATTGATTGGATGGTACTTGGACTAACTCTTGCGAAGAAATGCTAAACCTGCTACTTGACACCCACTTCCCTGATAGCTCCAAATACGTTAATACAACAAACCATCCTGGGTCGGGTATTAACTTAACTTTTCCTCAAGGTCTTGTTACAAAAGAGAAGTTGACTTGGGCTCTGAATAGTTTCGAACCTTACAAATCTCCAGGTCCAGATCAAATCGTACCAGCTGAGCTCCAACTCACCATTGACATAACTTTGCCCATCATTGAGATGATCTTTAAAAGTTGTCTAGATCTGGTCTATATACCTCAGCGATGGAGAGAAGTAAAGGTAGTTTTCATTCCCAAGGCGGGCAAATGTTCGCATGTCAACCCTAAAGATCTAAGACCTATTAGCCTATCATCATTCATTCTCAAAACTCTGGAACGTTTGATTGATATCCATGTACGTAATAGCATTGATAAGAGACTATCGATTAATTAAATTTGTTTTCATTATTTTTTTTTGTTTATGAATTATTTACATGTCTTGTCGCAGTGTAAATTTGTTCAGATTTTTTATACAAAGATAATAAATATTTTTAAATAAATTATTATTGCTTGTTTTTGTTTATTATTAAGATGAATAATCTAGCAAATTAATTAAATTTTGTGCTTTTATTGAATTTGGTTTCGTAATAAAAGAAAATATTATAAAAAACTAAGTTGTTTTATTTTGTATTCATGGTGTTTTATGCAAAATTATTGGTTTTTGTATACATTTTGGTTTTGTTTTGTAGATGTGTTTCATTTTCAGAGTTTTTTTTTTGTTGGGTTTTGCTGGATTTTTAAATGATGGCGGTTTGTTCGGTTTGGCATTCGGTTGATGGTAAAAGACAAATTTTCGCAATTGGTCGCTTCATTTGTCCATTTTGGGTTTTTACCGTGTTCTATCTTTATGATTATATAAATAATACACGCTTTTAAGTTGACTTCATTTATTAAATCGCGATGGATCAACCATTCGCGTTGAGTTCTTCTTACTAACTAACTACGCTAAAATACATTACATAAGTAATTACATAAAGAAAGCTTTTTGGTATAACAGTCAAAACTGTCTGCAATATAACAATCTTCCCCCTTTAATTTCAAGATTTCTTAATAATTCAAAAATAATAACTTTATATTCTTAAGATAACATTTCAGTAGTTAATTAATATTCATTTAATACATATTAGGTAATATCTTTTTAAATATAAAATAAAATTATAACATTTTATGTGTATGTGTACCTATTCATTTATATTTATATACTTTCCATACATCAATATTCTAAGACGGTTGGAACCGCTCTACAGGTTTTCTTATTCTGGTTGGATATCTTTTACATTCTTCAACCACTAATTTTTCTGAAATAGGTTCACTGACATCTTGTACATTAGACTCTTTGTCTTTGTTAACCGTTGAAGTTTCTTTCTGGTTATTTTCAATTTTATCATCGACTCTTGAAATTATATAATCGTCAACTTCTGATTCATATCTTTCAGGCATTTTATTATTGCTTCTGCAAGGTATAATTTGATCTGAATGCCGCTTCCATCTTTCCCCACTATCAGTTTTCACGGTAAATGTAACAGGTCCTAATTGCTCCTCAACAACTGCGTTCACCCACTTATTCCCTGAATTCCTATAATCTCGAACTAAAACTGAATCTTCCCTCTCAAATGTCCTTTCCTTTCTCTCTAAATTCTGTTTTATTTTATCTTGTTTCAATAATATAGGTTCTCTTGGATCTGGCCTTAAGAGATCAAACCTGGTTCTGAGTTTTCGTTTTAACAAAAGATGAGCTGGGCTGTCGTTTGTTGTTGAGTGCGTAGCAATTCTATAATCAAACAAAAACCTGGCTAACGCAGTTTCAGTTTCTGAATCTGAACTTTCATTTTTCTTTAGGAAGTGTTTTACAATTTAAACGGCGCTTTCAGCCTGCCCATTTGATGCAGGGTGATACGGTGGAGAAAAGGTATGATTGATTCCATTGGAATTCATAAACAACTTAAATTCATGAGCAGTAAACGTTCTACCATTATCTGTTACTATATGTTCAGGTAACCCGAATCTCGCAAATACCTCTCGCAACTTAACTATTGTATGTTTTGTTTCCATTGATGACATGTTAAAATGCTTCTATAATCGCCTTGACCTTGTCTTCATTAGGACAAATTCCTTCCTTGGAAATACGGAAACCCAAAAACTTAATTACATCTTTAAAAAACTGACATTTATGCTTGCTGACTGTCAACCCCATTTCATTGAAAAACTCACAAATTTTCAAGAGAGTATCATAATGCTCTTTCACATTATCACCGAAAATCAGTACTTCATCAAAATACACTCTAACATTTTTAACTTGTCGCAACTTCGAACTGATTTTATTCTGAAAAATGGCAGGAGCTACATTTATGCCATATGGGACCCTATTGTAAGTCATGTCACCTTGAAGTGTCGTTATTGTGACCAGGTTCTTGGATTCGTTATCCAAAACCATCTGCTGATATGCGTGACTCAAATCGAGAATTGTGAACCTCCCACCAGTTTTTATACCTATCATTAGGTCATCGATTTTGGGAATTGAAGAATTTTCGGGAATCAAATACTTATTGATGGTGATCCGATAATCACCACATATCCTTACTGTTCCGTCTGATTTTAGCACGGGGACTATTGGAGTCCCCCACCCTTTTGTCTCCACTTTGACCAAGATCTTCTCTCTAAGAAGGCGGTCTAGCTCCACGTTTACTTTTTCTTCGAGTGCTATTGGAAGAGAGCGTGCTGGAACATATTTTGGTTTCGTACGACTACCCGGATTTTCACTGGACTATCTTTAAGAGTCCCTAGCTTGTCACAAAACACACTAGGAAACTTTTCATATAATTTAGCTTTAAATGACTCACTGTTCCCTATCATTTCTTCTATACCCTCCGCATTACACGTAAATATTGGCTTATCCTGTAATGATATATTGAGTTTCTGAAGCCACTCACGACCTACCAGCATTTGAGATCCACCTGCAACAACATACACCTTTAATGGAAGCACCACCGATCTATATTCTACCTGCAGCTCAATCATTCCGATTGGAGACATTTTTTCTCCCGTATTCGACATTAAAACTAAATTACTTTTCTCAAGAGTACGATGAGAAAACTTTTCGCGATATTCCTTTTCTGAAATGACCGAGACACCGGCACCCGTATCCACTTGGATACATCTCGGAATGCCATCGATTTTTAATTCAATTGAAAACGGATCAGCACTCCCAACATTGCTAGAGTACCTCTCACTAAACCTTTTAGTGATGTGCTTAAGGAATCCAACAAGATCATAGTTGCGGTCATTGATAGGAGCAATATTGATGGCACGATTACTTCTGACCGTTGGCAGATGGTGAAATTGGGGCTCTCGGCTGGTTTTCTAAAAGTCATGCGAGATCATCCGGTTCCACCGCCTGTAAAAAGCGATGATGGTTGGCATCAAGGTCATGTCAAACTCATCGCTTGTAACGATCAGAGGTCGCGCGATCTCTATACGCTTGCTGTCGGCATGCTGGGCGAAGTTTGGCCAGGCGCAAAACTCGAGGTCGTTGCAAAGGAAGATATTCCATGCAGGCCGAGAGCTCGCGCTTGGATCCCAAAAGAACCCTCATGTCCAGATGACATACGTGAGATGATTAGGATCAGCAACCCGGACCTCCCTTGTCACGACTGGAAGATCGCGAAACTGGAAGAGCCAAAGGCTCTTTATAGAAGTGCGATTATCGTAATCAATAAAGACTCTGTGGCTTCTTTGGCGCGAGATAAGGGAGTGATAAGATACGATTTCGAGACAGTTACGCTCCGTATTTATAAAAAAGATGAGGTAGACGCTTCATGCGAGCCTCCACAACCCTTTTCGAAAGCTTTGTCGCAAGACGTAGGGGGTCCCAGTGCCACTATCACCTTCCCTTCCTTGGATGTGGATGATGTTGTACCTGGGCCCTCTTCTGTCGCAGCACAGTCTTCTTCCGAACCCTCTTCAGAAGCTGTGCCGCAAGACGTAGGGGGTCCTAGTGCTATCATCACCTTCCCATTCTTGGATGTGGATGAGAATGTGGCAGGGCCCTCTTCTGTCGCAGCACATCCTTCTTCTGAAAACGTTCCTCTTCGTCTGATCTGGATGAGCTGGATTTAACAGTGGTGGAGGTTGATCTGCCTATTGTAGCCAAAATGCTGCAAATACTACAGATTAATCTCCAACACTAAAACGGCTTCGGCCTCCCTTCTTCTCCACCTGACAAAAACTGGGGAGGATGTCGTTCTCATCCAAGAGCCCTGGATTGTGAAATCCCTGCTACGTGCTATATGTAACAGGAAAAGGTAACCCAAGGTCCTGCATACTAGTAAAGCGTAATCTAAATGTATTTTACTCCCTAATTTCAGTGATAAAGACGTCACCACAGCCAGTATGGTAATAAACAACCATACCTACTGGCTGGTATCAGCGTATTTGGGCCACGACCACCAGGGCCCACTGCCTGGTACCATTCTGGAGAAGACGGTTGCTGAATCAAAAAGACATAAAACCAACCTAATTATCGGTTGTGACGCCAATGCGCACCATACTACGTGGGGTAGTACCGATATAAATAACAGAGGTGAGTCTCTTTTCGATTATATTTTAACAACTAATCTGGTAGTAAGTAATGTAGGTAGTGAACCAACCTTCGTTACTAAAAATCGACAAGAAGTTTTAGATATGACTCTTGTCTCGTTACATCTCTCAAATAAAATATTGAATTGGGGAGTATCAAAGGAGCACTCGTTCTCCGATCATAGATACATCCAATTCACACTTATTGAAGAGTCCCCAAAACCGATCCAATTCCGAAACTATAGGAAAACAAATTGGCCAAATATAGGGCGACTCTGAAAAATCTGATTAAACCAGAACTCTCTGATCCGCCCTTGTGCGCTCTTGAACTCGATCAAAAAGTCGATGAGCTTACAGCAGCCCTCAATAAAGCCATGGAAACTGCCTGCCCCCTCACTATAGTGCGGGGAAAGAAGAAACCATATTGGTGGGCTGCTGAACTGGGAATACTGAGGAAAGGCTGTAGAAGACCTTTTAATCGTGCAAAAAAGACTAGACATCCCCAAGACTGGGACTCCTATAAGGAATCCCTCAAAAAGTGTAAACAAGAATTGATTGGATGGTACTTGGACTAACTCTTGCGAAGAAATGCTAAACCTGCTACTTGACACCCACTTCCCTGATAGCTCCAAATACGTTAATACAACAAACCATCCTGGGTCGGGTATTAACTTAACTTTTCCTCAAGGTCTTGTTACAAAAGAGAAGTTGACTTGGGCTCTGAATAGTTTCGAACCTTACAAATCTCCAGGTCCAGATCAAATCGTACCAGCTGAGCTCCAACTCACCATTGACATAACTTTGCCCATCATTGAGATGATCTTTAAAAGTTGTCTAGATCTGGTCTATATACCTCAGCGATGGAGAGAAGTAAAGGTAGTTTTCATTCCCAAGGCGGGCAAATGTTCGCATGTCAACCCTAAAGATCTAAGACCTATTAGCCTATCATCATTCATTCTCAAAACTCTGGAACGTTTGATTGATATCCATGTACGTAATAGCATTGATAAGAGACTATCGATTAATTAAATTTGTTTTCATTATTTTTTTTTGTTTATGAATTATTTACATGTCTTGTCGCAGTGTAAATTTGTTCAGATTTTTTATACAAAGATAATAAATATTTTTAAATAAATTATTATTGCTTGTTTTTGTTTATTATTAAGATGAATAATCTAGTAAATTAATTAAATTTTGTGCTTTTATTGAATTTGGTTTCGTAATAAAAGAAAATATTATAAAAAACTAAGTTGTTTTATTTTGTATTCATGGTGTTTTATGCAAAATTATTGGTTTTTGTATACATTTTGGTTTTGTTTTGTAGATGTGTTTCATTTTCAGAGTTTTTTTTTTGTTGGTTTTTGCTGGATTTTTAAATGATGGCGGTTTGTTCGGTTTGGCATTCGGTTGATGGTAAAAGACAAATTTTCGCAATTGGTCGCTTCATTTGTCCATTTTGGGTTTTTACCGTGTTCTATCTTTATGATTATATAAATAATACACGCTTTTAAGTTGACTTCATTTATTAAATCGCGATGGATCAACCATTCGCGTTGAGTTCTTCTTACTAACTAACTACGCTAAAATACATTACATAAGTAATTACATAAAGAAAGCTTTTTGGTATAACAGTCAAAACTGTCTGCAATATAACATTCTTCCCCCTTTAATTTCAAGATTTCTTAATAATTCAAAAATAATAACTTTATATTCTTAAGATAACATTTCAGTAGTTAATTAATATTCATTTAATACATATTAGGTAATATCTTTTTAAATATAAAATAAAATTATAACATTTTATGTGTATGTGTACCTATACATTTATATTTATATACTTTCCATACATCAATATTCTAAGACGGTTGGAACCGCTCTACAGGTTTTCTTATTCTGGTTGGATATCTTTTACATTCTTCAACCACTAATTTTTCTGAAATAGGTTCACTGACATCTTGTACATTAGACTCTTTGTCTTTGTTAACTGTTGAAGTTTCTTTATGGTTATTTTCAATTTTATCATCGACTCTTGAAATTATATAATCGTCAACTTCTGATTCATATCTTTCAGGCATTTTATTATTGCTTCTGCAAGGTATAATTTGATCTGAATGCCGCTTCCATCTTTCCCCACTATCAGTTTTCACGGTAAATGTAACAGGTCCTAATTGCTCCTCAACAACTGCGTTCACCCACTTATTCCCTGAATTCCTATAATCTCGAACTAAAACTGAATCTTCCCTCTCAAATGTCCTTTCCTTTCTCTCTAAATTCTGTTTTATTTTATCTTGTTTCAATAATATAGGTTCTCTTGGATCTGGCCTTAAGAGATCAAACCTGGTTCTGAGTTTTCGTTTTAACAAAAGATGAGCTGGGCTGTCGTTTGTTGTTGAGTGCGTAGCAATTCTATAATCAAACAAAAACCTGGCTAACGCAGTTTCAGTTTCTGAATCTGAACTTTCATTTTTCTTTAGGAAGTGTTTTACAATTTAAACGGCGCTTTCAGCCTGCCCATTTGATGCAGGGTGATACGGTGGAGAAAAGGTATGATTGATTCCATTGGAATTCATAAACAACTTCAATTCATGAGCAGTAAACGTTCTACCATTATCTGTTACTATATGTTCAGGTAACCCGAATCTCGCAAATACCTCTCGCAACTTAACTATTGTATGTTTTGTTTCCATTGATGACATGTTAAAATGCTTCTATAATCGCCTTGACCTTGTCTTCATTAGGACAAATTCCTTCCTTGGAAATACGGAAACCCAAAAACTTAATTACATCTTTAAAAAACTGACATTTATGCTTGCTGACTGTCAACCCCATTTCATTGAAAAACTCACACATTTTCAAGAGAGTATCATAATGCTCTTTCACATTATCACCGAAAATCAGTACTTCATCAAAATACACTCTAACATTTTTAACTTGTCGCAACTTCGAACTGATTTTATTCTGAAAAATGGCAGGAGCTACATTTATGCCATATGGGACCCTATTGTAAGTCATGTCACCTTGAAGTGTCGTTATTGTGACCAGGTTCTTGGATTCGTTATCCAAAACCATCTGCTGATATGCGTGACTCAAATCGAGAATTGTGAACCTCCCACCAGTTTTTATACCTATCATTAGGTCATCGATTTTGGGAATTGAAGAATTTTCGGGAATCAAATACTTATTGATGGTGATCCGATAATCACCACATATCCTTACTGTTCCGTCTGATTTTAGCACGGGGACTATTGGAGTCCCCCACCCTTTTGTCTCCACTTTGACCAAGATCTTCTCTCTAAGAAGGCGGTCTAGCTCCACGTTTACTTTTTCTTCGAGTGCTATTGGAAGAGAGCGTGCTGGAACATATTTTGGTTTCGTACCATCGACTACCAGGATTTTCACTGGACTATCTTTAAGAGTCCCTAGCTTGTCACAAAACACACTAGGAAACTTTTCATATAATTTAGCTTTAAATGACTCACTGTTCCCTATCATTTCTTCTATACCCTCCGCATTACACGTAAATATTGGCTTATCCTGTAATGATATATTGAGTTTCTGAAGCCACTCACGACCTACCAGCATTTGAGATCCACCTGCAACAACATACACCTTTAATGGAAGCACCACCGATCTATATTCTACCTGCAGCTCAATCATTCCGATTGGAGAAATTTTTTTCTCCCGTATTCGACATTAAAACTAAATTACTTTTCTCAAGAGTACGATGAGAAAACTTTTCGCGATATTCCTTTTCTGAAATGACCGAGACACCGGCACCCGTATCCACTTGGATACATCTCGGAATGCCATCGATTTTTAATTCAATTGAAAACGGATCTACATTTTTGTGACTAAACACCGGCTCACAAGTAAAAAGACTCATGCACTTGTCAATGCCCTGTACATTTTCATTTTTATTTAGGGCTGTATCCATAAAATTATTTTGCCTTTTTTCTTTATAACAAACTGCTTTTAAATGACCCTTTCGCCCACATACTACACAATTATAATTCTTGAATTTACAATCTTTATACATATGGTTCATTTTACCACAACATTTACAAGCACTATACCTGTCTCCCTTGCCCTCATTTTGAACGTTTGTATGCTGATCTCGACTGCCAAAGCTTTTGCCATTGTTCTGGTTTCGCCGCAAGTTGCTTGCTGTATGCTGCTGCTGCTTCTGTTGATGTTGCTGCTGTCCTGCTCCTCGCCTTTTCATGTTGTCTTGTTTCATAAAATTAACTGCTGCTGATGTTGATGACGTATTAGGCATAGCATCTCTATCCATAAGCTCTATGCCCGTTGCAATTTCGATGACTTTACTGAATGTAAGCTCTTCTTCTTTCTCCGCTCTGAACTTTCGTTTAGCATCTGGATTACGAATGCCACTTACAAAACGGTCTCGTAACTGTTCATTTAAGTTATTACCGAATTTGCAATGTGTTGCGAGCTTTCGCAAGTCCACAACATATTCTGCAATGCTTTCGCCTACTTGTTGGTCCCGTGTTTAAAACTTCATTCGTTCTGATAGGAAATAAGGTGCAGGGTTTAAATGTTCTCTGATTAATTTCACGATTGCCTCGTACGATTTAGATACTGGTGTCTCAGGTGAACATAGAGTTTTTAGCAGATTATACATTTTCGGCCCAACGCAGGCAAGAAGGGTGCTCACTTTATTATCGGTTTTAATATTATTTGCCGTCACGAACAATTCAAATCTTTCGATATAATTTTCCCATTCCTCTTCTGCCTCGTTGAACTGATTGAATGGGCCCGTTATGTTTGTCATCAGCGTTATGTTCGGTGCAACTGCCATTTTATTGTTTTATTGTATTTTGCACGTGCACTTTTTAAATTGTACTTGTAACTTTAGTTTTTTCTTTAAAACTTTGTACACTGAATCACTTCTTTGATTTTCGTTTTTGTCCTCGTCGCCAATTTGTTCTATCTTTATGATCATATAAATAATACACGCTTTTAAGTTGACTTCCTTTATTAAATCGCGATGGATCAACCATTCGCGTTGAGTTCTTCTTACTAACTAACTACGCTAAAATACATTACATAAGTAATTACATAAAGAAAGCTTTTTGGTATAACAGTCAAAACTGTCTGCAATATAACATACCGTGACAACGCGTACTAGTCCGTCAGCTCCTGCGTGTATTCCTTCTATTCTCGCGAGATTCCATTGCGTTGGTGGAAGTCGTTCATCCTTGAGAAGAACTAAGTCTCCTATCTTAGGCAAAGCCTGGATTTTTGTCCACTTTGGTCTCTGTTGAAGCCGTGCTAGGTACTCAGAGTTCCATTTTTTCCAGAATCCTTCTGCTAAGGACTGAACTCGCTTCCATCGGTCCATATGGCTGATATTGGTGTTTAGTTCGCCTTGAGGAACAGCATGTAGAGATTCTCCGACTAGAAAGTGTGCAGGGGTAAGCGCGTTCAAATCGTCGAGGCTGTCGGAGAGAGGGCAAAGGGGCCTCGAATTCAGACAAGCTTCTATCTGAGCTAGAAGCGTCACGAGCTCCGCGAAGGTTAGCCTTTCGGTCCCAACAACTCGTTTTAAATGGTACTTGACCGATTTCACACCCGCTTCCCATAATCCACCAAAGTGTTGAGAAGCCGGGGGAATAAAATGCCAATCGGTACTGTGATTTGACAAGGTTTCTGCAACTTCCTTCCAATCGTGTTGTGCTTCCTTCAACATCTTCGCTAATTCATTATTAGCACCGACGAAGTTTGTTCCGCAGTCGCTGTAGATTTGCTTGCAACTTCCTCTTCTGGCCGTGAAACGCCGAAATGCTGCCAAGAAAGCCTGTGTCGTCAGGTCTGATACTACCTCCAAATGTATGGCCTTTGTTGCCAAGCAAATAAATACGGCAAAATAGCCCTTTAAAATTTTTGCACCGCGGGCCTTCCAGGATTTGACTTCAATTGGACCAGCGTAGTCGACACCGGTGTGACTGAAGGGTCGAGACATCCGCACTCGAGCAGCAGGTAAGTTTCCCATCAGCTGTTGCATCTCCGAAGCCTTTTGCCGATAACAGGAAGGACATCTGTAAAGCTGATACTTAACACTGCGCCTTATCTGCCCAATCCAATATTTTTGTCGGATGTAGCTTATCATCTGCTGGATGCCACCATGAAGGGTGTTTTTATGCGCCTCTCTGACTACCAGACTCGTGAAGTGATGTTTGTTTTTTAACAGAATTGGATGTTGCGCATCATAGGATAGGAGGGAGTTCTCTAAACGTCCGCCCACTCGTAAGATCCCATCAGCATCGATGAAGGCATTCAACGCGCGGAGGTTCTTGGGAGTCTTGGATTTCTCTACAATTTGCTGGATCTCTGTTTGGAACATCTCATGTTGTGCTGCCTTGACGACGATAATATGTGCTGCCTCGAGTTCCTTGGAGCTAAACGGACCTTCTATAGGCCCCAATTTCGGTCGACACTTTTTTGTAAATCGAGAACAGTGCGCGATGACCCGTACAACTTTGAGTAGGCTCGAACAGTTGTATATAGCCTGCAGGATACTGTTGCTGTTTGACACATGAATGTTGAGTATCTTCACCGTCCGCTTTTCTTCAGGTGTGTCAGTTTCGATGGGTTGATGCGGAGCATCGAATTCCCATTGGTTCCTAAGAAATTCTGGCCCAATCCACCAAGTTTCCAATGATTTCAATTCTGACGGAAACACACCCCTGGACACTAGATCGGCTGGGTTATGAAGCGTTGCAACATGTCCCCAGCAATCGATCCCCACTAACCGCTGGATTTCCGAAACGCGGTTAGAGACGAATGTGGTCCACTTGGCGGGAGTGGCGCGTATCCAGGCTAATGCGATCGCAGAATCTGTCCACGCATACATCTTGACATCGTGAATTTCTAAGATTTCCTTTGTGTACTGTAACAGCTGAGCCAAAATTAAAGCACCACACAATTCTAGACGAGGCAGTGTTACCGTTCGTTGACTTGGTGCCACCTTCGTCTTGCATAACAACAGATTGACATGGATATTGCCATCGTCATCCAGAACGCGGAGATAGATTGCTGCTCCGTAAGCTTTCGCTGAAGCGTCACAGAAACCGTGCAGCTCGATCGCCTTGTTGGTCTTGCTCAACTGGGTCCACCGTGGTATGCGAAGCTGTTCGACCAGAGAAAGTTCTCTAATAAAGTGTCCCAATCCTTCATCAAAGTTGTTGGAATCTGTTCATCCCAATCATATCCAAGGTCGCTGCATCATTAGCTTGGCCGTGATGATGCATGGGGAAATCCATCCCATTGGGTCAAAGAGTTTCGCTATTGTTGATAACATTGACTTTTTTGTTGTTGTTTCTGTTGGCGGCTGTAAGTTCTGGTACGAGAAACTGTCATCTTTGGGATACCACTTAATCCCGAGCGTCTTAACGTGATCGGACGAATTAAACGGAAGTTCAAAATCAAGCTCACGATCTTGAGCTGGGATATCCTCGATGAGTTCCTTTACGTTGCTTGTCCACTTTCGTAAATTGAAGCCTGCAGATGCCAACAGTTGCCTCGCTTCATCACGTTTCTTCCGTGCTTCTTCGAGCGAAGCAGCACCGCTGATTAAGTCATCGACGTACATGTCCTTACGGACAACATTCGCCCCCACCGGAAGATTTTCCTCTTCGTCTTCAGCTACTTTGGTTAGGACTTTGATAGCAAGGTATGGTGCACTTGCTGTGCCAAAAGTGACGGTGTTCATTTTGTAAAATTGTATAGGAGCAGTCTTCTGCTCTCTCCACATGATAAGCTGATAGTATCGGTCCGGGAAACTAACCAAAATTTGCCGATACATCTTCTCGATGTCGGCCGTAAAAGTGACTCGGTGAGTCCTCCATTTTAGAACGAGATCTATGATACTCGACTGCAATTTCGGACCCACAAGTAAACGGTCGTTGAGGGATTTCCCGTCCGAAGCCTTCGCAGCTGCGTCAAAAACTACTCTCAGCTTCGTTGTGGAGCTTGCTTCCTTAAAAACGGCATGATGTGGTAAGAAATAATGAAATGGAGTTTGTAAAACCGCATCATTTGCATCTATTTCTTCCATGTGGTGGAGTTCTTTGTATTCTCGGATACATTTAATGTAGTCCGTACGAAGCTTCGGATCCGCATCAAGCCTCCTTTCGAGATGAAGAAATCTACGGAAAGCGACTTGTCTACTCGTTCCCATTGCTGGGAGGCCTTCATTTTTAAATGGCAATTTTACCTCATAACGTCCGTCTGGTAAACGTCTTGTATTTTTCTTGAAGATTTCATCACAAACGATGTTCTCCTCGGTTTCAAGTGTCTGGAACGGCATTTCTTCCATCTCCCAAAACTTCTCTATTTGCGAGCTCAAATCCGTTATTTGGACGAAGCTTCGAATTTGCCGGGGAATTTCCGCTGGAACTTTCCCTAACACTATCTACCCTAGCTCGGTATTTTGCGCGATTGGTCCCAATCCATCGTCTGGTCTCCTTATCTCAGGAAGGAGTATCTGTGCACAAACGTCAATCCCTAATAGAAGATCAATGGGTGCAGGTTCGTAGAGATGGGGATCTGCTAACGAAAGACCCTTTAGATGGTTCCATTTGCCGGGTATCTCTCGTTGGGTCGGGAGATGCCCAGTCAGCAACTTGAAGACAAAAGCCTGAACGGCAGTCTCAAACGTCGAGTGGCGGGATGCAAAATGTACTTCGACGGAGTGTTGCATAGTGCCGCTGCTGACCAACCCTAACCCAGATACCTCGGCAATGTTCCGTCGCCTTTTCAGTTTAAGCAGTTGTGCGGCAGCTTCGGTGATAAACGATGTTTCTGAGCCGGTATCGATCAGAGCACGTAAAAGGCGTATCCCGCCGTCCGCTGCTCGTGCCTTAACAACCGCTGTTGCCAGAAGCACCTGATGTGCGTGTTTGCGATCACCATCTATCGCGTGGCAATTAAACGTTTGTCCATTTGACTGGAGCTGTTGTTCCCCCATTGGCTGAAACTCAGGTGCGTTTGGGTTCACTGTCACTTGTAATGCCTTCGTATTGTTTTGTAATGCCTGAGCAGATGTACTGGCTACAGGCTGTTGTTTTTGTTTGTTAATCTGTTGTGCGTTGCAGTGAACTAAAGAATGATGCCTTTGTTGGCAAAAATAGCATGAACTGATGGACAGACAAGCTTGAGCAAGATGGCCGTAAGATAGGCAATTTTCGCAGACCTGGAGCCTACGAACTGTATCTTTTCGTCCCAAGATGTCCATATTCAAAAACCGTTGGCATTTTCTCAGCGTGTGCTTACCTTGGTTGCACAACATGCATGACAGCTGCTCTGCAGGGTTCGATTTCACTGCTTGTCGATACGGCTGCTTAACAGTTTGCTTAGCGTGTAAGACCTTAGGCTTTGCTGCTGGTAAACGTTGCCTTATGTTGACGGATGGCTCATCTTTGGTCCGATACCCTACTACAAGTTCCTGCTGGTCCACAACCTCGAGAGTCCGGAATCTAGTCTCCAAAAAGTCGGTAAACTCTTTAAAACTCGGTAAATCTTTCCTATTCCCTAATTTCTCTTCCCACAGTTTTTGGCTTACATTCGGCAACTTCTGGAAAAGAAACCAAATCAACACCGTATCCCATTCAGAGACTGGTACGTCCATGTTTTCCAGTGCAAGGAGACATTCTCTTGTTTTGTACAATAAATCTCGAATCCTAGAAGCAGTTTCACGAGACAAGGAGGGTTGTCCAAAAAGGGTCTGCATTTGGATATGAACAAGTATCCGTTTGTGATCGTACCGTTCCTTCAAAAGATCCCACGCTTTCTCATAACTGGGAGCCTCAATTGCAAAATTTTGCAAAAATCGACTAGCATCACCAACTAAGCATGATTGCAGAAAATGCAATTTGTCGATGTCATCGAGGGCCTTGTTATGGTGAACGAGAGCTTGAAACCTGTCGTGAAAAGCTCTCCAGGTGGTGTATGAACCATCAAACTTCGGTAGATCGATTCGTGGAAGTCGGATTCCCGATGATGCTGCGACAAAAGAATGGGGCGGAACACCCGCGATTGTTGGAGCCGCAATAATTGGCGCGGATTTGTCTATAGCATCAACCAACTCTGCCCGATATTCCAGGTAAAGTTCGTTAATTTGATCATACACCACAACTAATTCCTCTTGTTTCAGATTGTCTTCAAACAAACCTGCTCCAATAATGGCTTCGTGATAAGATTTGGAAGTCAAAATGTCATCTTCCAACTTGCTCAAACGTCCCGAAGCATAGGATTTACCCTTACGCTGTTTTGGAGCTTTCTTAAAGTTTGTAAGATCTTTTATTTATTAATTTATTTAAAATACCCTTTTGGAGTTCTCCATATTTATAGCCTTTTGCTTCAGCCATAATAATTACTAATTATTTTATGTATTCAAATAGGAATTACAAAAAAATGAAGACAAGTTTGCAACACGTAGATGAAGACTTACTGCTTGTCTGTTGCTGCTGCCGTCTTATCTGATGAAAAGCTGATTTCAGGAGCCTCCGCTGATGATTTAATTTTTAAGTTATTTGTGTTTAAATTTAAATTTATTAATTTATTTAAGTTAAAATTTAGTAATTTTAAGTTTATTTTTTAAGAAATTGTTCAAATTAAAAAGAAACCACTTATTAAATGATTGAATTGTATGAAAATTCAAGTCTCGTGACTATATATATATATATAAATCGCTGGCTGAATACTTAAAGGTTGTATGTCAGCATACCTAAGTTTTGAGAAAATCGATGTCAAAGTTTCAGAAGCCTGGATTTTGTATAAAACTTCTAAATATCAGTAAAATATTGATTAAATCTCATAAAGAACTGCTAAAAACCCAAAAACAAATAAAAAAAATAATATTTTAATCACTATAGACAATTCTACAGTCATTTAAAAAAAATACATAGAACCTTTTCCTCAAAATCTTAGTTATATATTAGATAAAGGGTTCTATGTTCAACATAGAACCTTATAGTACTTAAGAGCTTATATGGAATAAATGGTTTTTGTATGGAGTAAAAAAATCGTTTTTCGTGAAAATAGATGTTTTTTAAATTGTATTCTATTTTTTATACTATACAGTAAGAAAACTGATTAAATAGTATATTTTCTTAAAATAAACTTTCCTAAAGCATATAATCGTTGTAAAATTAGGAATCCCCAAAAAAAAGTTTTTTTTCCATACTTAACTTGATATCAAAACAATATAAGGAATCTGTTGTAAGATAGTATAGTTATTTTATATAAAAGTCCAACAAAATTGAAATAAAAACCAATATAATTATAAGTAACATAAATAAATTTATTTTTATTATAAAGTAACGAATACATAACAACTTGGATAGTAATTAAATACAAATAAAGAATTGATCAATTAAATATGAAAAAATTATTGAACCAGTTAAGTAGCATTTTTCGAAATTAAGTTTTCGAAGAAATCAAAATCTACCTTTGGCATAAAGGGAAGCATTGCAATAAAATATTTTATTTTAGCTTCAGACAATTTGTTCTTACTTTTTTCTTCTTCAGGAATTGGAAATTCGGGAACCAAAGTTTTGTTTGCATATGATTTTCTTGGAGGCTTGTCGTACTTTAAATTTATATAATCATAACTTTCTTGGTAAAAACTAGTTTTAAACCCCACCGTTAAAATATTAGTCGAAAATTCGATTTCACATACTTTTGTGAAAGGTATTGCTTTAAAGTAAAACGTTTTGGAGCAAACCTGATAGTTTTTGAAGTCCGAAGGACACATCTGCATGACAATCAATTTCTGTCTTTTGTAGGTAATTTTTAGTAATATGCGAATAAGAGAAATCGGCGAGTAATACTTGAACCTTCTTAGATTTATCTCAATCACGCTGTGTACTGAATCGATTTCTTGTATGCACGAATGGCCAGGTACACTGAAGCGGAGTGTTATTTTTATTATTTGTGGGTGCGTTTTTATAAAATTTAACAAAGCAAATGACATAATGGAGTTCCTGTTCTGCGGAACACAAGAATCGGACCAGAAAATCAAGTGAGTAAAATGCTGGTTATCTTTAATGACCCGCTCCAAAATTTTTATTAAGGCACTGGCCAAATCATTGCCACTTCTTCCCATTGAATTCTCGCTCCACAAAGCGCAGTAGACCTACATTAAAAGAACATAAATAAACTTATTATCCAAGAAATATTACATTTTTCTTACCATATTATTAGTGGACAGATGGGCAGTGAGATTATAATTATTTAGCTTTGAATGGTAAAAAAATGAAGAAACTTCGGCCTTAGGACAAGAAAGGACATTTTGAAGATCAAAACATATGACTGGAGTCGATGATGTTCTGTCCAACTGTCGAGTTTCTCTCGATTTTTGTTTTTGTAATTGATGTGCCTCATATTTTGATTTGAATTCTTCCAATATTATGTTGCTCGAACTTGAAGTGACTTTAAATTCCTCACAGAGGTCACATCTGTCCTTTTTAGGTTTAAAAAAAGAGATGTTGTACGCTCGTTCAAATATTCTGCTGTAGACGTGGCTTTTAACTGCCTTTTCCTCTTCACAACTGGCCTCTTCTATGAAGAGCCTCCACATTGCTTGAATATTTAAACTCGAGTCTATGTATTGTTTTTTAGAATCACGTCTACAGTAGTGTGATTCAACGGTAGGGAATCGAGCAATATGATTTCTTATCGATTCCTCTATTTGCTCGGAGACTCGACATTTTTGATGTTTTCCCTGTGTTGTTTGCCGAGGAACCCCACTCATAGCATTTTTTTGGTCATGGACGTTATAAATGGGCTTCTGACTAATATGCAAAGTGGACAAGAAAAATTTTGTACATACCCGAAAACGAATCTCTCTTATGTTGAAAAAGTATTTGAAAGAAAATTTTTTCTTAGAATTGGTCGTTATTTTCCTTTGCGCCGGATGTGAGGCACATAACGTTCGGTGAAGCTCGATAAAAAAATGCATTTGCCCTGCGCATCCAAAGAATAGTACGACTCAAATATTGCCCAACGATCTTCTTCTTTGATCGCAGATCACATAAACGGGCAATCTCGACAGGAGGTTTCGATGATAGGCTTTATTTGCTTAGCTGGAACGAATTTGTTCGAGGAATTCGTATAAGCTTTCCCTTCCTGTCGTAGTCTTTTTATTTGATTCCGCTTCCAATTTTTTTCATTTCTCAGTCTTTTCCGAACTGCGTTTTAGATTTTTAATAAAAAAAAATAAACATTGTAATATAGTTAATATTATTTTTCTGTACATTTTGTAGTCTACCTGAAGGACTGCTTTCTAAAACTTCAATTTCTTCAGCATCATGAGCTTCCAACAAAATGATATTTTCAGGGTTTATTTGTATCTCTGAAAATATACTCTAATTAAACTAAAATATCTAAATCAAGGCAAACAATTCGTTTGATACATTCATAATAACCTACGCGAAATATCATTGTTCTGGCTAGAGGAACTCCTGTAACCCGTAGATGAACCTGGCAAAGAGAGTATTTCGTCCAAATACTCTTCATACAGTTCGTCTATTGATCCTTGTTCTGACATAATGTACTTGCACTGTAAGTATTTTTCTTTTTAATGCTTAAAAATGGTTTAACATTAAAAAACCAATAATATTTACCTTCGTTTTAAACTTTCTCATCAATCGAGACACAAAAATCACAATGAAAATAATACTAATATAACAACTAATACATAGAACTTTTCGTTTCATTCAAACGGTGTTCAATGCCATAGGGTTCCATGTTGAGCAATTTAGTGCAAAATAGTTGCATGTTACTTAAAAGTATTTGTTTTTTGTATGAGTCAAATTAGGCAAAGGGTTCTATGTTGAATTTTTAATAACATAGAACCTTATGATATGGGATATTGGTGCAAATGCATTAAAGTTGTATGTGTTTTTTGCCTGTAGTGTTGCCATTGATTTTTTCTAATTTATAATTTTGACTGCATCTGAAAGCCGCTGAAATTACGAAAATTTTGATGTATAAAACTCGTTTTTTGTTGTTTCTATGACATGCAACCTTTAAGTACTCAGCCAGCGATATATATATATATAAGATGAATTGTAAACTCGATCTTTCTTTTTAAATGTTTAAAGTTCAGGCACTCACTGCACACACTTATTGTTTTAATTGTTTTTTAAAGCCGATTCGTAAAAAAGGCTCGAAGGACCAATGTTTCCGTATGTAATTATTAAAAATTATTAGGAATTGTGTATAACGATAAAATACTTCTATATCGAAAAATATGTAAAGTAAAATTATTAAGACAAAGGAAAGAACACCACTTCTTTGTTAAATTGATTTCTTTATTATAAGTTAGAATGACAAGCAATTATATGAGTTTGCCTTGTGGATCGTGTGGAACGCATTTATAACTCCAAGGTTTGTTCGTATGTATTTTCTGTTCGCACCTCCGCCGCACAGTGGGGAAAATGCGGACAAAACCTATTTTTCTGAAAGTAGGATTTTTTTTAAACTGAAAGTGTTTCTTATAGTTAATTGGTTGTAGAATCAGAAAATGAAACCCGTTTTTCAAAAAAAAAAATTGTAGACCAGTAGATTTTCGCTCAAAGTTCAAATATCGTGAAAACTGATAAAATATTGGTATTCCTTAAATGATCAGTATATTGTGAAATTTGAAAGTTTTAAACAATTTTGTCTGCTTACATGATTGAAATAAATAGATAAACAATACAGTATGTTATTTTATTGAAAAAAAATTGGATAAGGTATTTTTTGACGAAGAAACACTCTATTTATGTGATTTTTTTAGTTCGCATAAGGTTTTAACTACTGCCTCTGTTTGCCTCTGTTAGCAAACTATTCCCAATAGATAGTGTAGGGTCTCAGCAACATTTTTCAGTAAAAATCTCATCCGGATACGTCCGGATGCGGTTTTTAGAGCAATTTTAAGTTGGGAAGTCATATAAAAAAAATCGATATTTATGCCTTTTAACCAGTTCGGCACGAGTACGATAACTTTGGCGCCAAGATATAATAACGGTTTTTGGTAGAGGGTTTTAATACAAGCATTTTTTACTATGGCAGGGGGGGTCTATCTCCCCCCGTTTAGGCGGTAGGGGCAATTTAAAAAAATTGGTATTTAAAATGGAAAAAAATAATTAAAAAATAACGGTGATACTTACAATTAAGTTTTATACATTTTTTTAAGCCAACATTCTGTTTTATTAGCCAGTTTTTAATTCAAGTCAAAACTATGCGTAGTTTTTGAAAAAAATAATTTTAAACTCAAAATTTGAGTAAAAAAAGTTAAAAAAAAGGTTTAAAGTGTAATTTTTCAATACTTCAAGATTATCTACCATTGTTTTTATTTCAGAATTTATTTCTCTTATTTGTTTTTGATCAAAAACTGAAAACTAGATGATTTTATGTCTTTTAGTTTTTGAGAAAACTAATTTAAATACTAATTTTTTTAAATTGCCCCTACCGCCTAAACAGGGGGAGATAGACCCCCCTCCCATAGTAAAAAATGCTTGTTTTTAACTGTTCTATACAAATCCGTCATTAAACTTTGTCGCCAAAGTTATCGTACTCTCCCCACCAGTTCTGACGATGATGATGTGATGACATTCCCAACTTTAGAGCATTTTCATCTGTTGGTTTACACTGGAGTTTTGCAATGTCATTCATTTCCGATGGCTTTGCCCCGCAAATGGTACAATTACTACTAGAAGTTGTATTTGTAACAATTTGTGCCGTTTTTCCATCTATCATTGTGAAATACATTGCATGTTTTATTTTAATAAAGAATCCATTGAACTCAATTTCAGTATCTCGGAGATTCAAAATTTCAGCTTCTACACGGTCTTTTTCTTTTCTAACTTCTTGCAGAGTTTCTTTCGAAAAGAAAAATTGAAGAGCTGGTGAATGATGGGTTGAGGATGGTCGAGGATTTTTCTTCATTTTCTCGTTGAACAAGTTTTAATAATACCAGGGATGTAAGAATTAAATGTCCATCAGAAATGCCTTAAATTGAAACTTCATAGATTTGCATATATCAAATTAAGTTTATTTGAATTATTTTGAATAAGCTTATTAAGATTAAATGATTTTTTTTTTTATTTACTTGAATTATTTTTTTTTATTTACCTACTTGAATTATTTTTTTATTTATTATTTAAATTTATTTTATATTACATTTAAAACAAATCAAACGGTAAGCTTTGAAAACACCAACTATCTATGTCATTATAAATCCAATGTGTTATCCTTACAACTGCAAACAAAATAAACCTAAAGATGTTTTTTACTCACAACCATTCACCTTTAAGCATATTAAAACTGAATTTTTAATAATTTACAATGCTTTTAAAATTCTTTTTTCGCTATTTATCATTATATTCGCAATATACCTTAAATTCGGTAAACAAATCTTTGTTTTCAGATATGTTTTCCGAAAAAAGCCATTTTCTCTTTTAGTGGGCGTGGAAATGGGCGGAATTTTCTGGTGTAGATTTGTCTTGCTATTGGCTATCATTCCTGAAAATTTCATTCAAATCGGTTCATTAGTTTAGATTTTATAGAGTTTTGTCCGCTCCCCCATACAAGATGCCCCACTGTGCGCCGCCTCTCCGTTTGGCATCCCTGTATGTTCGAACAGCATGCTTACTGCAAAGGGAAATCGGTAGAAACAGCCTTGCACACTTCGGTAAGAACTATCGAATACTCTCTAGAACAAAAGGAATATACTATGGTGGCCTTCCTGGATATTGAGGGCGCTTTCAACAACGTTGACACATCCGCTATCCCTTCTGCTATGAAGACCCTAAACGTCGAATACTCACTCTGTGAATTGATTAATCTAATGCTAAAAAACAGGATCATCAACTCTAAGATGGGGGATTTTTGTACGAAAAGGTCTGTCAGTAGAGGCCCTCCGCAAGGTGGTGTTCTGTCCCCTCTCCTGTGGAACATAGTGGTTAACGAATTACTAATATCCCTTGAGAGGGAAGGCTACAGAGTGGTTGCGTATGCCGATGATGTTGCTATCGCCGTCATAGGAGAACATCCTAATACACTGAGAGACCTCCTCCAAAACGCACTCAATATGCTCACTAGATGGACAGATCACTGCGGACTTAGTATTAATCCTCAAAAAACAGACCTCGTCCTTTTTACACGAAGCAAATGGGGTTTTCAACCTCGCATAACCTATTGACTATACACATCGGTCATCCGACCAATACTTATGTACGGGGTTGAAGTATGGTGGACTGCACTGGAGAAAGTCACGTACTGCGACAAACTCAGCAGAGTCCAACGCACTACATGCCTCTGCATAAGCGGGGCATTAAGAACCACACCCTCAGCAGCGTTAGACACTCTCCTCCATCTGACACCCCTCGACATATTCAGCAAAAAAGTGGCAGCGAGTACAGCTATAAGACTCAACGCCTCATCTCAATGGACCAACAACAATGTTGGGCACTCCATCATTTTGAACCTCTTTGGTTCTATACCAAAGTACATAGGCTACACTATTCCAAAACCCCTATTTGGAAAAAACTTCCAGGTATCCATTCCATCCAGAGAGGAATGGGAAGACAAAAAACTCCTGGATGACAAAAGCATCCATTTTTATACAGATGGATCCAAGACAAATGAGGGAGTTGGTAGTGGTGTGTACTCAGAAAAGCTTAATCTAAGCATCTCATTCCGCCTCCCTAATCATTGTAGCGTCTTCCAAGCGGAAATTTTAGCGATCTTAGAGGTTCTCTCCTGGCAAAGAGAAAACGTGATATCAACTTCTGATAACCGCATCTTCTCTGACAGTTAGGCTGCTATCAAATCTCTTGACGGTGTCTCAACCAAATCTCTAACGGCCCTCGATTGTCGATCGTCTCTTATGGAGATGGCGCAGCAATTTAACATTCACCTCTGCTGGGTGCCGGGCCACAGAGACATCACAGGAAATTGTAGAGCCGATGAACTCGCTAAAAATGGAACCGTCATACCTATTTCACCTGAAAGGGAGAATATAGGTATACCGATAGCTACATGTAAACTTCTGCTAAAAGAAACAGCTTTCGAGATAGCAAACTCTAGGTGGTACAATTTACCAACATGCGCAGCCAAAAAACTCATATGGCCTGCACTGGACCTAAAGCGCTCTAAAGACTTGTTATCTCAAAGCAGACTTCATATTAGCTCCCTAATAGGTGTCCTTACGGGACACTGTCTTATAGGCAGACACGCAATACGACTTGGTGTAGCCTCAAATGACTTCTGCAGGAGCTGTATGGATGAGGAAGCAGAAGAAACAATCTCTCACCTCCTGTGCACCTGCCCTGCTCTTTCACTAAGGCGCAAACTTCATCTGGGAGAATACTCCTTTGGTAATCCCAGTGAACTAGCTAAAAAGGATATCAAAAATCTCCTTCGCTTTATAAAAAGCTCAAAATGTTTCGACTAGTGGGATATAATTCTCTAGATTCATGTGGTATCACAATGGGCTTTTTCTTTTGGCCTAAGTGTGTGGATTCTGTATCCGCAGCCACTTTAACCTAACCTAACCTAACCACTGAGGCAGCCAAAAGTAGACACGAGAGAGACACACGGTTCTTTTCTTTCATTTAATTAATAATTGTTATTCATTTACTTTTTTTTCATTAAAATTGAATTATACCTATTAAAGGAATATCTTTTATTAAATTTTCTGGGAATAATATTCGAAATCTTTTGGAACAGAGAACTAGACAAGACGAAGAAACGAGCGAAGAGCAAAGCGAGGTGAGTAGAATATTTGGCGGTTCAGCGTGGGAACTTTTTTTATGGTCTTTTTTAATGGGTTTTGTTTTGAATAGTTTTTAATAGGTTTTTAATAGGTTCGGCATGGTGTTTGATGATATGACGGCGGATGGTGTTGTGAGTAGTGATCTGAATGTGATGATCATGAAAGGGAGGTGGGGGGATGGTTTGGATGTAGAGAATAGTGAATGTTTTGGGATGGAGGAAGAGCGCTGGTGTGTTAGAGTAGTTTGGGATCGGTTGGTGATGTAAATGTAAATGAAAAAAAAATATCTGTTTGGGATCGCGGGGGTGGTGATGTAAATGTAAATGAAAAAAAATCTCTGTTTGGGGTTGGTGGTATGGAAGGAGTTTAAATTGGATGTGTTTGAATTGTAGGTAGTTGTGGGTACAAAGAAAAAAAGAACGTGCGTGGTGGACGCGTGTGATGAGGTAGTGGTGGCTGGTGTGGTTGGTGGTGGAAAAAGTGTGTATTATGGGGTAATGTGTTAATTTGGTAGTGTGTTTGGTGGTGGTTGCTACCGTAGTCGTGGTTGTCGTCGTGTTCGTCGTCATGATCGTCATGGTCATCGTCGGTCGTCGTCGTCGTCGTTTATGTGGTATGGTTGTGCGGTACAGCATGTGCCGTGGTGGTGGTTGTCGTCGTGTTCGTCGTCATGATCGTCATGGTCATCGTCGTCGTCGTCGTTTATGTGGTATGGTTGTGCGGTACAGCATGTGCCGTGGTGGTGGTTGTCGTCGTGTTCGTCGTCATGATTGTCATGGTCATCGTCATTTTAATGTTTTTTAAATATGTCGATCATGAATCGACATGATTAGATTTGTTCTAATATTTTTTTTAGGGATTTGTTATGAGATATTTGTATGGTGGCAATAACTTAAGATAATGTTGATTTTGTTTGATTGCCATGAAATCATATAATGAGAAAGTAGGACTGCAAGCATTTTAATGTTTTTTTTTATCGAAAAACATCTCTTCCACTCTTCCTTTTTTAATGAATGATTGAAATACTGCAGTATTTTCCTTTTCTCAAAAGTTTATTTAAAATTTAAGAATTGGTTAGTTTGATTGTGAACTTTGCAGTGATCGTTTCAAAAAATTTAAAAATAAAAATCAAAATGAATTCCCAGTTCTTGAATAAACTGAATAACTTGGGTATGGTTAAACCAATAAAAAGTTTAAGTGAAATTAATCCGGATACTTATTTAATTAAAAATTGTGAAAGAATTCGTACAATATACGGTGCGAAAATTGTCTTGGAAATGGAGAGTTTTAAGGTATTTCTACCTTCTAAGTTCAATGAACTTTCAGACGAAAAAATAGCTCTGTTCTCAGGATATTTCTTGAAAGTTTCTGAAGCATCAAGACAACCAAAAATTGAATTTCTTCCACCCGCTGAAGAAAAGGTAAATATAAAATTTGATAAATAAGAAAAAAAAGAAAATATAGGTAATTTTAATGTTGTTTAATAGCGATATGAAGTAGTTTCATCCACCCAGACGAAAGTGAAGCGGTTCAACTTTACCAAAAGGAGCAGAGCCGACATCATGGGTAAGAAATGCTGTTGAAGAAGCTCTTAAATTTGCTTTTCAGGGCGTGGGAGCTATGGATAAGGTTGGAGTGACGTTTGATGGAAAAGGATTTTCCAAGGAGAGAGGAAGTGGATGGATGAATTTTAAGAACGCATCAGAATTTAAAATTGAAGATTTATGGGAAATGATGCTTAAAATTTTTGAAAGTAACTCAGAAGGATTCTGCACAGATACTTTTGAATTAACAGTTACTTCCGTAAAATTACCGACAGGTAGAGGGTGTAGTGCGCATACACTACACTATATTTTATTGCAGTTCATTGCCATAGATTTAAATTTCACGTTTCTATAGCCAACCCATTTCTTATAATATGCACTTGCATTTCATTCACCCCAGAAAATTATTTAATAAAATTTTCAATGCCACTTGAGACTCAGATTACTTTTACGATGGTCAAGTGTATCTACCTATTCATGAAGGTTCAACGCACTGCATGCTGTGTAGTAAATATGCCTGAATGAATTTGGATACATTTGTGCATTATGAAAGGGGCATGCATATTGGTTATGATTTTGATGACATAGCAAGTATGCTGCCCAATTCTGTCATTTGTTTCCCACCAAATTAGAGTTCAATATAATGTATATATGTTTTAGTAATAATATGTATAGCTTTAAGTTCTTAGTGTGTAAGTAAATTATTTTGTATAAATAGCCTAAGTTTGGTTAAATAAAATTCACTTTCAATTTGAGAGTCAAAGAAAGACATTCGGCTGAAAAGCCTTCTTTTTATTGCCTAAACAGATCGGCTCTTTAGCCAGCATCCATAATCGGCTTGAGGAAGCCCATATCCTCCATAGATTTTGTAGGCGAGGCAGGGCACATTACATGGCGATCTTGCCAGGCTCTATTTAAGCAGTTGGCTGAAATTCTTAAATTCGTTCTTAAATTCGATGAATACAAGATGAAGACCCCAGCTATACAGAATGACTTTAGTTACTACAGACGCATCGTGAGTCGCCAACAAATCGTAAGCTGGATTAGCCAACAAAGAACAAAGGGAGCATTTCATCGAAAAAGCAAGAAATTTGCAGCGACAAGCAAACAGAAAAAATAATAAAAACTAAAAAACAAAAAAAAAAAAATTTTTTTTTACACAAATGGGAGGAAAATCATCCAAAGAAGAGGTGATTGTTAATGCCTCAAACAATAATAATAATAACAATCTAGTTAGTTCAAACCTGTTATTTATAGATATTTTAATTATTATTTTAATTATATTCATAATCTACCTTTCTTTCAAAATTTTTAAATTTTATTTTAGAACTAACGTACAAAAAATTGTAAACAATGAAATGAAAAATATAACAATATAAAAAAAAAAAATAAATAAATTTTGAACAAATAAGAATTTTATTGATTTAAAAATATGTTGAACACTATAAAAATATTAAAAGAAATAGTAGCAAACTTTAATAAAACTCCAACAAGAAAGTATTCTCAAAAATATTTAAATGAAAAAAGAGATGAAATATTAAAATTAGAAGAAGAATTTAATATAAAATATGAAGATTCACCTAAGGAAACAAATCAGCAGGCATTGAAAACAATTATAGATAATTTGTTGGTCAGATTGAAACAAATATTAGATGATAAAAGGAAACTATTAGATACAGAAGACATAGACGAAGAATATATTGAAATTGATCAAAAATTAATTGAAGAAGAAATAAATACACTAGAATTAAAAATGGCAAAATTCGACATTTTATCCAGTATAAAAATTATCCCAGAGTATGGAGGGGAAGCAGAAAAACTGACAAATTTTTTAAATTTAGTAGACTATGTTGACAGCTCCCTTAGTGATGAAAATGAGAAAAAGAAGCTCATAAAATTTGTTTTAGGAGCAAAAATAACTGACAAAGTTAGGAATAAGCTAAATACTGTTAAAGAACCCGAAACAATCAAAGAACTGAAAGAAATCTTTATTCAACTTTTTAAAAGTAAAAGAAATTCTCTTCAAATAATTTCACAACTCTCCACTATACAACAAAATTCAAGCACAACTACTACCTTTGCAACAAAAATAGAAACTCTGGTATCAGAGCTCACTTCACTGCAATTATTAGAGCTAGGAAATGAAAATAGGGAAACGATCTGCAAAATGAATGACCAATTAGGTTTAAATGCATTCAAAAATGGGCTGCAACAACCAACAAAGTCAACGGTCTTCTCGGCTAGACCGAAAACACTCAATGAAGCAATTCAATTAGCAGCAGAGTTAGACTCGTCTAATGAGTTTGCACAAGTTAATCATTTCAGAGTAAATAACTCCAGGGGTAACAATTATAGGAACAATAGCAACAGATTTGGTAGATCAGATAATCAAAACAACATTACTAGGTTCAACACAAAATATAATAGCAATAGAAATAACAATAGCAGTTACAATAGTAGTAATAATATCAACAATATGAGATATTATAATAACAATAGATATAGCAATAATAGTAATAACAGATTCAATAATAATAGATATAATAATGCAAACAACAATGCACGAAACCCAAGAACAATAGACTATATTGAAGGTTCGGAAAACACACAAGGAGTCTCCGAAGCCCAGAGAGACTCAGATCTCAGTTTAGAAAACAACCAATAAAGGCAATCTTGAATCTTAACCTACATTTTACAAATTATATAATAGCTCAATCTGACATAACAGTAAAAGATCAAAAGTTTTTAATTGATACAGGTGCTGATATCTCAATCCTGAAGAGAAGTAGCTTAAATTCGGAAAATAACATAAATATAACAGATAAAATAACGATTAAAGGAGTCACAGATTCGGAAGTATATTCTATAGGTTCAATACAAGGGAAATTAAGAATTGAGGGCATACAGATTGAGCAAAAGTTCCAAGTAGTGGATGACACTTTCCCAATCAATACGAATGGTATTCTAGGAAGAGACTTTTTGATAAAAAACAATTGTAAAATAGATTATGAAAACTTTACCCTATCTATTTTATTCAAAAATGATGAATTCATTTTTCCAATATTCACACAGCTTCCTAAATCACAAAATATTATTTTACCCGCAAGAACACAATCCCTGCATCCAATAAATCTTGAAGTACCGGAAGACAGCATCGTACTCAATCAAGAAATACAAAATGGAATTTTTATTGCGAATTCAATTATCCCGGCAAAAGGCATCACCCAAATAGCATTTTTAAACACTTTAGAACATGACGTTACTTTAAAACCATTCAAGCCAGATGTAGTCCCACTTACTGATTTTCATGTTATTGATCTAAAAAAGAATTTTGAAAAGAACAAAAAAGTAAATCAATATGAAAGACTAATAAAAGAACTGAATATCGACATATCAGATACTAAAGCAAAACATTCCATTTTGGACATATGTAAGGAATTTGCGGATTGTTTCCATCTAGATGGAGATATATTGACAGTAAATAATTTCTACAAACAAAGAATTTCTATGACAGACAACAATCCTGTTTACATTAAAAATTATAGACTCCCCAATGGACAGATAGAAGAAATCAACCAACAAGTAGATAAACTTCTTGAAGATAACATAATTGAACCTTCAGTTAGCCCATTTAACTCACCTTTGCTCGTGGTACCGAAGAAAGACTCCCAGGGAGAAAAGAAATGGCGTTTAGTTGTGGATTTCCGTCAATTGAATAAAAAAATAATAGACGATAAATTTCCCTTGACAAGACTGGATGATGTACTAGATACACTAGGCAGAGCTAAATACTTTTCCACCTTAGATTTATCTAGCTCCTTCCATCAAATAGAATTGGATGAAGAATCTAGACCAAAAACAGCGTTTTCAACACCCCGTGGACATTTTCACTTCAATAGGTTACCGTTTGGACTAAAAATATCAACGAATAGCTTCCAACGTATGCTATCTGTAGCCTTAGCAGGTCTTAGCACAGAGGCTTTCTTATATGTTGACGATATAATTATATTCGGCTGTAGCCTGAACCATCACAACAGTAACCTTATAAAGATTCTTCAAAGGCTCAGAAAATACAATCTCAAACTGAACCCCAAAAAATGCAATTGGCTGCAAACGCAGGTAACATATCTTGGACATTTAATAACAAATGAGGGAATAAAACCAGATCCACAAAAGTATGAAGCTATTACTGCATATCCAACACCAACAAATGCAGAGGAAGTCAAAAGATTTGTAGCGTTCTGCAACTATTATAGGAGATTCATAAAAGACTTTGCAACAGTAGCCAGACCACTAAACATGCTATCCAAAAAGGGAGTAGAATTCATTTGGAGCGAAGAATGTGAAAATGCCTTTATCAATTTGAAAAACAAACTTATAAATCCACCTATCCTTAAGTACCCAAATCATGAAGAGACCTTCATAATAACAACTGATGCTTCGAATGTTGCCTTAGGAGCAGTACTATCACAAGGTGAGATAGGTAAAGATCTCCCGATTTCATATGCCAGTAGAAGTTTAACCAAGCATGAGCTGAATAAACCAATAATCGAGAAGGAACTGCTTGGCATACATTGGGCAATAAACTACTTCAGACCATACGTATATGGGAGAAAATTCACTGTGGTAACAGATCACAGACCGTTAGTAAGTCTCTTTTCACACAAAAATCCATCATCAAAATTAACAAGAATAAGATTAGATCTAGCAGATTACACCTTTAATATTATTTATAAACAGGGATCTATGAACACAAATGCTGATGCGTTATCACGTATCAAGCTTGATTCTGAAATATTAAAAGAAATGATCCCAACTTCAAATGTGAATATTATGACTAGATCAAAATCAGCTAAAATAGCAAATGAAAATATAAGAAACCAAAATGTTAAAAATATAGAGTTAAAAACGAATGATACAGCTATATACATTTGGGAATGTGCTTCTATAACAGAAGTTAAAAATAATAAAAAATTAAAATTCAAAAAAGTGCTACAAAAACATGAAGTACATCAGCGAAAATCCTCATATAAACTAAGGTTTAATTCAGGAGAAGCCTGTACAAAAATTCATGTAAACACTACAGATGTGGTGATAGAATACAGTGATAATCCGAATCTCGATTTAGGTCTGATCTTGGAGAAACTGGTATTCAGAATGAATAAAGAAGATATTAACCAATTAGCAATTGCTAATAATGACGAAATATTTGAGCACATAAGTATATATGAATTTAAAAAATTGTATAATAAATTACAACAAAAAATTGAAAGGAAAGCACGATTAAAAATATTGATATATATTCCCCCAATAAGAGTTATTGATGATAAAGAGAAAGAAAAGATAATAGAGAATTTTCATAATACACCACATGCCGGTGGGCACTCAGGCATAAAACGAACGATAAATAAAATAAAACAAAGATATTGTTGGAAAAATTTAAACAAAATGGTAAAGAAATACGTTAATGAATGCATAATATGTGCACAGAGCAAACAAATCAGGAATACAAAAGAAAGATTGGTATTAACAGAGACACCAACAACAAGTTTTGAAGTAGTAACAGCAGACACCGTAGGTCCACTAAGACCTTCAAACGACTTTAGATATATACTAACTCTACAATGTGAATTAACAAAATACGTCGAAGCTATTCCTATTAAAAGCAAAGACGCAAATACTGTAGCAAAAGCATTGGTAGATAATTTCCTTCTTAGACACGGTAGTTTCAGAACATTAAGAACAGACATGGGGACAGAATTTATCAACGAAGTAATGAAAAACGTTTACACATTATTTGGGATAAATCACATAACATCAACACCCTATCATCACGAAACATTAGGATCTATAGAGCGAAACCACAGAGTATTAAATGAATATCTAATTGCCTTTGCAAAAGAAAACAATTGGCATGAGTGGATTCCCTATTTTGTCTTTAGTTACAATACAACACCACACTCTAGCATAGGTATATCACCCTTTGAATTGGTTTATGGAAAACTACCTAAACTACCAGAAAGCTTAGCTCATAACATAACAAGCCCTATATATAACATTGATGATTACAGTTTAGAATTGAAGTTTAGATTAGGTCAAATGAGAGTAATAGCTAAAAGATTATTAGATAAAAGTAAAATAGAAAGAAAGGAATTAGTAGATAAGATTGCCAACCCATTACAATTAAAAGTAGGAGATAAGGTATATTTAAAAGTAGGAAATAAGAAAAAATTAGAAAATCCATATAAAGGACCATACGAAGTAATAGAATTAAATGGTGTAAATAGTAAAATTAAGATTAATAATGAAACCAAAGAGGTACATAATAATAGATTAAATAAATAAACAAAAAAAAAAAAAAAATTTTAAATCAAACATTTTTTTTTTTTTTCTCTAAGAGAGTGAGGATGTAGTGCGCATACACTACACTATATTTTATTGCAGTTCATTGCCATAGATTTAAATTTCACGTTTCTATAGCCAACCCATTTCTTATAATATGCACTTGCATTTCATTCACCCCAGAAAATTATTTAATAAAATTTTCAATGCCACTTGAGACTCAGATTACTTTTACGATGGTCAAGTGTATCTACCTATTCATGAAGGTTCAACGCACTGCATGCTGTGTAGTAAATATGCCTGAATGAATTTGGATACATTTGTGCATTATGAAAGGGGCATGCATATTGGTTATGATTTTGATGACATAGCAAGTATGCTGCCCAATTCTGTCATTTGTTTCCCACCAAATTAGAGTTCAATATAATGTATATATGTTTTAGTAATAATATGTATAGCTTTAAGTTCTTAGTGTGTAAGTAAATTATTTTGTATAAATAGCCTAAGTTTGGTTAAATAAAATTCACTTTCAATTTGAGAGTCAAAGAAAGACATTCGGCTGAAAAGCCTTCTTTTTATTGCCTAAACAGATCGGCTCTTTAGCCAGCATCCATAATCGGCTTGAGGAAGCCCATATCCTCCATAGATTTTGTAGGCGAGGCAGGGCACATTACAAGGGAATCCTCGCCGTTCAATATCATACTACAATTCATATGATGAAGAATGTCTTAAAAGACGAGGAATCATAACCATCAAAAACAATGATAACTTGTGCTTACCTCGAGCCCTAGTAGTAGCAGTAGCATATGCGGACAAATCTTCAGATGCCAACAAACTACGAAATGATGAGGGAAAACAACAAAAAATAAGAGCGGAGCTATTGATTAGTAATGCTAATATTGTTGTACCATTGGATGGTTGTGGCTTGGAAGAATTAAAAGAATTCCAAAGATATCTGAAAGATTATATAATTACGGTTTATGAATATGCAACGAAAGGAAGAACAGTAATATTCGAAGGCAAAACAACAGATGAATCAAACAAAAAAAGAATAAATTTGCTTCATTACAAAAATCATTTCAATGTAATAGTTTCGTTAACAGCAGCGTTCTGTTGCAGTTACTATTGCGAGGCATGCCATAAACCGTATGAAAATAAAAAAGAACACAGATGTATTAAATCTTGTCCACAATGTGAAAAAACACCAGCTTGTAAGACTACTGCTAACGAGATTCTTTGTAGAGAATGTAATCGTTATTTCCGAGGTAAAATATGTTTTGACAATCACAAATCTTCAAGTTCAGGACAACCAGCTATGTGTGATGAAGTCAAAAGATGTGTAAATTGCCTTAAAACTACGGGTAAAAGAGATCATGTGTGTGGGGAATACTTTTGTCATACGTGTAAGATATACGTACCGCAAAATCACCAATGCTTTATGATGCCAAATACGAGTAACCCAAATTTTGAAAAATGTCTTTATATTTTCTACGACTTCGAGAGCCGACAAGAAAAAGAATCTGATGACTCTTCGTACAAAATACATACGCCAAATTTATGTGTTTTCCAGAAAAGATGCAGCTTATGTATTGACATTGATAATCTGCATTTTTGTCAGCAGTGCAGTTATAGAAATCATATAGAAACCAAAGATGTGGTGCCTGACTTTTTGAACTATATTTTAAAGATTCGCCAAGTGTTCAAAACAGTTATTGTAATTGCTCACAACGGGCAGGCGTATGATCACCAATTCATATTGAATTATATTTTGGAAAAAACAAGCCTGAAGCCACAGTTGATCATGCGTGGAACAAAAATAATTTTGATGCAAGTTGGAAATGTAAAATTTATAGATTCCCTCAATTATTTTCCAATGGCATTATCGAAATTACCAAAGGCTTTTGATTTATCGTCAACGTTGAAGAAATGTTATTTCCCTCATTTTTTCAATACTTCGGAAAATGCTACATACCAAGGAAAATTACCTCATTACAAATATTACGGTCCTGATTCGATGAAAGCAGCTGAACGTGAAAATTTCTTTAAATGGTATGAACAAAATAAAGATAATAACTTTGTGATGGAGCGTGAACTTGTGGACTACTGCGTCAGTGATGTTAAAATTTTAACCGACACTTGTGTGAAATTCAGAAGTTTGTTTCTTCTTCAATGTAATGTTGAACCATTTTTAAAGTCTACTATACGATTGCATCTGCATGCAATCTTGTTTTTCGACGAAACTTCCTCCTAGAAAACACTATTGGAATAATACCTAAGAACGGTTACAGAAACGTGGACAATCAATCGAAGAAGGCAATAAAGTGGTTAATCTGGGAGACTAAAAAAAGAAATATAAATATCAAACATTCGTTCAATGGTCGAGAAGTAGTTGTAGCCGGAGTCAAAGTTGATGGATTTTGTGAGGAAACCAAACAAATATTCGAATTTCATGGGTGTTATTATCATGGTCATCCTGAATGTCAAAAGTATAATAGGAATGATCCTCTGACTATTGACAAATTTGACACTTTAAATCGAAGGTTTCAAAGGACTTTGGCAAAAACGGCTCGTTTAAGGTCATTCAAGTATGATGTCATCGAAGAATGGGAATGCCATTTTACAAAAAAGTTATCTCTCTTCAAAGACACGGAACTTGAATTTATAAACACACATAATATCGTTGAACAATCTCCGCTTGATCCTCGCGACGCTTTTTACGGTTGACGAACAGGTAACATATAACTACTACCAATGTAAGGAAGGAGAAAAAGTAAAATATATTGATGTGTGTTCCTTATATCCCTATGTATGTAAATATGGAAAATTTCCCATCGGACACCCCAAAGTTCACACAGATTCTGCTATATGTTCAAGTTTAAATCTCGAAAACATCAGTGGTTTAATCAAGTGTAATATATTGCCTCCGGAACAACTATTTCATCCTGTTCTTCCAATAAAACAAAATAACAAACTGATGTTTACTTTGTGCAGATCTTGCAGCGATAAGGCTTCACGCAGTGTTGATATTTGTACTCATTCGGATAATGAACGAGCTTTATCTGGAACATGGGTCACTGAAGAAGTTGTTAAAGCAACTAAAAAGGCTATACAATTCTGGCAATTTTCGAAATATGGGAATATGATGTCATACAGTATGATAAAAATGAAAATACAAGAGGCTTATTTGACGCTATGATGGATAAATTTTTGAAAATTAAACAAGAAGCGTCGGGCTGGCCTGCAGCTTGTGTAACGGAAGAAGATAAGATCAACTATATTTCAAATTTTCATAAAAACGAAAATATTGAGCTAGATTATTCCGAAATAGTGAAAAATGAAGGCAAAAGATCTTTGGCTAAACTTATACTCAATTCATTTTGGGGTAAATTTGGTCAAAGAGAAAACCAACCCAAAACATCGATAATAAATAATCCTGCTGAATTGTTTGAATTAATAACAAATCCTTCCGTGAATGTGTGTTCAATATTTCCTGTCAATGAAACAAATTTGATAGTCAATTATCAGTGTAAAGAAGAATCCGCAAAGCTGCTGAACACAGCTAATGTCTGCATAGCCGCATATACTACTACACAAGCGCGTTTAAAACTCTACGAATATTTGGAGGCTTGAGATAAGCGAGTGTTGTACTATGATACAGATTCCGTAACATACGTAAGCAGAGAAGGGGAAAGTGATCCTGAAACTGGTAACATGATTGGAGATATGACTGACGAGCTGGAATGCTTCGGCGAAGGAAGTTTTATAACTGAATTTGTAAGCGGAGGACCAAAGAATTATGCCTACAAAGTGTTAAGTGGAAAAAACAACACAAAAGAAGTTATTTGCAAGGTAAAGGGAATATGTTTGAATTACTCGGCATCAAAAAAAATTAATTTTGAAACAATCAAAGAAGCAGTTCTTAACTCTGATGGCAATAATCACATTCAGATTATTTCTGACAATATTTGCAGAACAAAAGATCATCAAGTGATAACAAAGACACAATGTAAAACCTATACACCCAGATCGGAAAAACGTCACTTTCTCTCTAACCATAGCTCCCTACCCTTTGGATTTTATCGTCAAAATAGCTCTACAGTATTCTTACCCTCTTAGATTTAAAATTTGTGAGATTCTGGACTTGCTGTCAAAATGTTGTTACGAAATTGAATTGAATATTAAATAAAAAAAAACTAAAAAACATTGTTTATGTGTATATTTATTTGGAATAATAACATACTAAGTGTTGGTTTCAACAAAATCATTGAGTTCATGTAAAAGATTTATACATAGTTAGATAAAATGTTTTTTTTTATGAAATTACTTTTGCTTAGGAAAATTAATGAACTTGTGTAAGAGGTATACATTTTGAAGGGCGTAGCATTTTTCATGGTTCTGGCATTTCATTTCATAGGGATAAGTATTTCTAGGCTCCCTTAAATTGGAGCAGTTGAAAATATCTTCTAAGTTGATGACTTCTATATTTTCATTGAGTAGTAATTCTCTGAGCCATTGTGCTTTCCCAGTTCCTTTAACATAAACAACTCCATTTTGAATTTTGTTTCGAAGAAATTTCTTTATTTGAGGAAAACCTGTAAATCCATCTTTCCATGTTAAACCGTGATGATTCTTAAATAACCATCGAGTTTGTTTTCTAAGAGATTTTGATAGAAGACTCAAATCGAAAGGAGGAGAAACAATAAAGTGATGGTGATGCCCAGCATGATATACAGCTACTTCTTTCACAATGAAGCCACTATTAAATCCTCCATACCCTTGAAAATCCGCAATATAAATATTCATTTTTAAAATGTGTGTATGACTGTCGAATCCACTTTCCTACTGATTAGTTTACATGTCATGACAGTCAATTTAAGTAAGTTTGTTTACTTCTCCAGTAACGGGATTATATTCTATAACTCTATCATGAAGATTAAGGCAGTACATAGTTGTTGAAGCTGGTACTGCGACTGATGTTTTAAGTTCAATTTTCACATCCACAGGTCCGGATTTAATTGATTCATTTTGACGGGAACAATCAATTACTATGATTGGTGCGATATTCTTAAAGTCTTGCAATGATAAAAGCGGTTGTGATTGTTTCTGATAATATGATTCTTGAAATGTACAGTACATTTCGTACAGAATAGCATATCGGTCTATCGGTGTATATCTTAGATTCAAATCTTCCCTAGGGTAGGATTCAGAGTTTAAATTTACTTGCATCTTTATCCTTTTGATTTTTTCTATTGGTTTGTAGAGCAATAATAACATATCTCGGTTTCTCAAGTTGAGTTGAAGTCTTAACTGTCCATACATGATCAGTGTTGGTAGGTAGTGTTGGATATTCATACATTTCCCAATTTCGAAAGTGAATTTGAATCGGTTTTGATTGTATTTGCTTCAATAATGTGAGCTTATTGGAATCGGACAGTGTGATATGTGGAACTCTCCATTGCAATTTAAAAATTGATAGTTTTATTTCCTCGTTTTCTGTAGTAAAGTAAGCATTTTCATTAGATCGAGTACGAATTAAAATCAACTCATGTCTAGCATTTGGTATGATCTTTTTATAGTCTTCGGCAAAACCCAACAGAAATTTCAGAGGTATACAAAAATTAAAAGTTCCCGCTGAAGGTGAAATGGTGGAGTTTCCAGTCCATGAAGCATTTTCTAACCTTTTACTTTCATTTTCCGTTAAAGATATATAATTTTTCAATGATGATGTAATGCCCACATTCTTATTGCTCTCAATTTCCATGCCATTTAGTTCATAATGTATTTCTTCAAAAAGAAATGCCATAGCATTATTAGATAGTTTTGCTGTAGATGATAACGCTCCATCTTGTTTAATTAGGCCTCCTTCTATATAAATGTAGCTTTCACAGGGTAAAATGCACAAGTCCTGTTGCTGTATGGCAATACGTATTTCATCACTTTGATTAAAAGATTGAAGAAATGGAGAATAACTATGATACTCAAACTTAGTTATACTATTATCATAGCTGGGTCCATGGGTAATATTTAAAATTTCGTTCATACTGTATTCGTTTGAATTTTGTTTACTTCAGCAACACTGACTGAACAATTATCTTTGGTGTATGTTATATTATTATAAATTAACATTATTGAGGTTTCGGGGTTAAATGTAATCTTACTGTTATACGTTCTCCTCTAAAATTTATCAAATCTCCGTCTTGATCTACGATCTTTAATGAAAGAGTACTTATTCGATTGACATTTACTGGTAAATAGATAACATTTCTTGGGACTTCTATAATTTTATAGCCTGCTCCAGTTTCTGGCGAAAATTCATGTATAGTATGAACATGAGTATTATTTAAATAAGAACCAGCAATGATATTACACTCAATTCATATCACATTAACCTTGTTTATATAAACAGGTAAATCTGACAAGTGTATCTCGTTAGGGGCCAGAACGCATTCACTGAATCCCAGTAATTTTCCAACTGTTCTATTCCTATTGAAATGTATTTTCTCGTTACTTTCGATTGCAATTACCATTGTGTTATTATTTGGTTTTATTTTGACATCAGCAAAAGAATTTCGTGCTAATAATTCTTCGGAAATGAATGTGGCAATGTCTTCAATTTCATACGATCCTATAGGAATTTCAATTTCATGTTCTCCCACATGAAACAAATTATTACGTTCATCAACATTAGGTATAGAGTTGTACGTTTGAAAGTCAATTAATCCGCAAACGTAATCTTGGTCCAAGTTGAGAGATGGGAAGTTCTCCCGCTTAATGTAAGTGTCAACGACATGGAGACAAAAATCACAATGAAATTGTTTGTTTATAAAAGTCTTTATTTATTGAAAATTACAATTACTTAAAAATCTTAAACATAAATGACCACAATTAAAAGACCCATATCCCTGATATTTAGTATAATTATAATTTATTTTTTTACCTAGATAATTAATTATTTCTATAGGAGGTTGAAGATTTCCAAAGCTATCAAAATATTCAATTTTTTATTATATGCTACCCAATGTGTTCCAGGACCATTTGAGGAATCAAGATTTACAATTCCACACTCGTTTTTCATAGGTTTAGACCTTGGCAGATTATCACGCATGAAAACTCCTCGAAAATGAGGAATTTCGGTTCTTAGAATTTTTATATTTAGATTGAGAGCATATATACCTAATTTTACTTTTGTCTTCATAAGATTAGTAACCAAAAGTGCACTTGCTCGCTCAGCTATACTAGCGTCTTTGGATTTAACTCGCTGCCAAGCTTTTTCAGATAAAATTGTATCAGCTTTGTGTCGATCACATGTAGTTTTTAATTTGGAATATGATATATCGTGCTCTTTGCACGCTTTATCAAGTAAATTAATTCCTGGATCCCCACGCTTTAGACGCTCTTGTAGTTTAGTTCCAGGTCCCCAGTATTGGTAACCAGGTAGGTGTAGTTCGAAAGGAAGTTTGTTTATTGCATTGTTTAATAAACCTTCTCCTTTGACTTTCGAAAATTGACTGCTTGAATTATTGTAATTATCTATCATTTTATATGATTACCTTTGCACTTGAATGGTTAGAAACGATATGAGGGTATTCAAATATAAGCTTTGAATTTATAGGAAATAATTTAGTTTTTGTCATTATGCGATTCATTAAACAACAAAATCAGTTGCCGGTAAAAAATTTTGATTTAATTAAAAATATCAAAATAAAAAAGCACGGAAAACTATTTCCAGATAGTATAAGAGGTTTAATAACTGGGCCCTCAAACTGCGGAAAAACAAATGCCATGATGAGCATGTTACTTCAACCTGAGGGATTGAAGTTTGAAAATATCTATGTATATTCAAAATCTCTGCATCAACCAAAGTACGAGTTCTTGGAAAATGCCATAAGACCAATAAAAAATATGGGGTATTTTACTTTTTCTAACAACAGTGATGTTATCCCACCTGAAATGAGTAAACCAAATTCTATATTTATCTTTGATGATATTGCTTGTGAAAAACAAGATACCATCCGTACGTATTTTAGTATGGGAAGACATCATCTCATAGATAGCTTTTATTTATGCCAAACGTATACAAAAATACCCAAACACTTAATTCGAGATAATGCGAATTTTCTCATTGTATTCAAACAGGACGAAACGAATTTAAAGCACATTTATAACGATCATGTTAATTCGGATATGACTTTTAAGACATTTCAAAAGGTATGTTCAGAATGCTGGAACACAAGTTATGGTTTTATGGTAATTGATAAGGACAGCCCTTTGAATGAAGGCCGTTATAGAAAAGGCTTTGACTGCTTTCTTGTGTTATAAAACACAACACTTTTGTATGTGAACATCATATGCGTGGTAATGCTCTAAGTGAGCAGTACAGAGCAATACAGAGCAGTAGTTTGATCAGAATAAACCAGTTAAAAAGTGCTTCGAACCAGTTCGACAGGCAGTATTAGAGTACAGAGCAGTATTTTCATCAGAATAAACCAGTTTAAAAGTGCTTCGAACCAGTTCGACAGGCAGTATTATCAGTTTAAGGCAGTAACCCAAATCTAAAATTCAGTTTTCAATACAAAACCACTTGTAAAAAAAAAAAAAACAGTATGATGAATATAGATGTCAAGCTAACAAAGGAGCTGATAAAAACCACGAATGCATTACGAAAAAAATACAAGGCTCTTAAGTTAGGCAGGGTAGCTTATGAAACCCAAATTGAGGAAAATCTTAAGGCCACTTAACGAGTTAGTAAGCAAATCAAACATTAAACAAGAAGAACAGTATCAAAATTACCACTTGGGAAGTCTTAACTTCGACCAACAACCAAAACTAGAAAATGATTTTGAGACTCCCATCAAGAAATAATATGCTAAAGATGATTTTAGGACTCCCAGTGCGTCAACTTTTAATGAGAACAATTCACTTATTTTATCTTCTGATAATAATACACCCAAAAAAACAAAAAATCTAGCCAAAACCTTGTAAAACGAATGTCACAAGAAGAATTTAGTAAGACACCTCAGAAATATGTAAATTTATTTCTGAATAATTCGGCGACTCTTAATAAAACGTATGGTATACATTTTAAAAACGAAAAGTGGTACATCGGTAATGCAGAATTCAAAATTCTCGGGGAAGATATAGAGATTAATAATAAGATCTTTGAAGGTACAAATGGATTATATGAGCTTATATTTAAAAAGAATCCAGATAAAAACATTTACACTAAAGAAGATTTAAGGAATTACAAAACGATATTATATGACACTAATGCACATAGAGTTGGTCATGATTCACAAAAACAAATACATGGCAATCGTGGTAACAAATATAAATATATAATAAGTAAATTATTAGGATTAACTTCAAATAATTCTAATGACTTATCAACATCTCCATCATCATTACAATCATTATCGCAAAAACCTGTAGTTTCAGGGACAGGAATAATGGAATTATCAAAAATGAAAAATATATTTTGGGATGATCCCAATGAGCTTGTAGATCGTATGCGACTTCTAATTGCTTCACAACAAGCAGGACATAACAATCACTCTAATGAAATTGTTTCAATAATAGAAGAACTCAAAGAAGCCGACATAATCGAATAAAAAAAAAAACAAATGACTGTCGATAAATTTGGTCGTTTTTCCAATAGGGCCCCACACAGAGGACCGAGAGGTGAGCGAGGAGAACAAGGAACACCTGGCCCACAGGGAGAACAAGGATTGCCTGGACCACCAGGTGAAGGGTTTCTCAAAACAGAAGGTGGTGATTTCGACATAAACTGGAAACGATTAAAAAACATTCAACTACCCAATGACGATGGAGACGCTGCAACCAAATACTATGTTGATCAGCAAATAAGTCAATTAAGTCATCACTTTCAAAATGAAATTGATAAAATCATAAAATCTTAAAAATTTAACGTTTAGTCAGTGAGGAGATATCACCGAATCAGGTCATTAACACAATGTCTAACATTAACTGTAATTTAATTGTTGATGAAGTTATAAAATTTCTTAAAGCTTACCGAGAAATAATTCTTGATGAACATCATGAGGAACTTCTGAACATTATAATATTCTTGAAAAAATTTGATAATGTAACTTCTAAGACTTCTGATCATGGTTGTCATTTTCTTAATTGCCCTTGGTCTTCAAACTTATGTAAAGAAGGACCAGATACATGTGCATGTTATATGGTTGAAAATAAAGCGATAAGAATAGAAAAATTAATGGCTTTGTATAAAAGGTTGAAATAATATGTATTTTTTTAATTTATTAAAATTCTCAGAAAAATTAACTATCTTTTATAAAATTGAAACGAATAAACATACATAATAGAACAAATTCTTTGTCGTTTTTTATCATTCCATAAAAAGATGAGTAAAAGAGAGGTTGTCGAAGAACTCCATAAGGCTACACGAAGGTATTTTCCAAAGAGGCGTGTCGTTATCAAGGGCCTAGATGATTTATGGCCAGCTGATCTTGTCGAAATGGGACCGTACTCATCAGAAAATGAAAACTACCGATATCTTCTCACAGTTATTGACACATTCTCTAAATTTGCATGGACGGCTCCTATACAAAATAAAACTGGAGCATCGGTTACTCAAGCCTTGCAAAATATATTCAATAAAGGTCGTTGGCCTAAGAATTTACAAACAGATGATGGAAAAGAATTTTTCAATAAGACATTTCAAACTCTAATGCAAAAATATCATATCAACCATTACTCAACATTTACTCCTCTGAAAGCATCGAAAGTCGAACGATTTAACCGCACATTGAAAACTCTTATGTGGAAACAATTCAGTTTCAAAGGAACATATAAATGGGTTGATATAATAGGGTTGCTGACTAAAACTTATAATGATTCAAAACATCGTACAATAAAAATGAAACCATCTGAAGTAAATGCCTCAAATGAAAAACAATTACTCTCTAAGATATATATGTAATCACATCAAAATTCATGTTACTACTAAGTTCAAGGTAGGAGACTTTGTCAGAATTAGTAAATACAAACATGTTTTTGATAAAGGGTACACTCCAAATTGGACAACTGAAATCTTTAAAGCGCACAAATCCTGTTACATACGTGCTAGAAGACTATCAAGGGCATCCAATTAAAGGTGGATTCTATGAACTAGGGTTACAAAAAAAAAAGTTTCCCGATACCTATCTCATTGAAAAAGTGCTTAAAAAGAAAAAGAATAAAATGTTTGTAAAATGACTCGGTTTTCCACCTGATCACAACTCTTGGATACCTATTAAAAAAAATAATATTAATAAATAATACAATTTCTTCTGTATATGTATTTCTAAAAGTTATAGCCTGCTTTTTTTTCAAATTTACAATGGGTTAGTAAGGAGATGAGGAGAATTAGAATTTTCATCTTTGTATGAAGGATTGAAGTAAATTTCAATCCAATTCACTTTCGTGATTCGTTGAAAAAACATGTCTTGCTTAAACATGAATTCGGTAATTGACGAGCTTCAATCATTTTTAAAAATAAACCGGCATATTGTACATGAAGAACATTTTGCTGAATCCATGGAAAATATTTATTTCATAAAGAGATTTGGAAAAGGCTATTGCTCAAATTCCTCCAAAAGATTTCATTATCCGAGCTGCCCTACAAATGCAAACAATTTATCAAATGAGCTTGAAGAAAAATCACATACCCGTGCTTGTTATGAAATTAGATTTCGACTTCGTAAAATTAAGAAAATAGTGAATTTTTATAAATCCATTTTAAATGAATAAACTATTGAAAAAAAAAAAAAAATACTGTTGCGTTTTAATCATTCATTAAAAAAAAAAACAAGAAGACTCAAAGAGATGTTATCGATGAAAAAAAAACAAGTGCTTTCGAAGAAACTAAACAAGAGCTTGATGATTTATGGTAGTCGGATCAACTCCCCAAAGAAAAAAATTAATCAAAATGTCTCCTTCTTACCAAAAAGAAAACAAACACAACCAAGATTTGGGAAAACAGAGAAAATAAAAACATTTTTTTTTAAATTTATTTTATTTTATTTTTTTGTAAAGTTTACAATACAATTTTCATCCGTTTTTGCATATGCGGATATTTACTAAGGTCTGCTTCGTCTTCGCTGTCTTCACTTCTTTCTCTTTTAGTAGTTGGCTCAGTGAAAGTTATGGAGTATGCCCCGAAAGGCACAGGTGGCGGTTGTTTAACTGTCATGTTATACCCTATCAGTTTAGCCAGCTCTTTCTCGGTTAAAGTTGAAAATCTGTTAGGAAGGAAGCACTTAAACTCTTCCAACTCCACCAGAATTTTTTCGCCATATCTGGTGGAGACCTTTGTTGCTCTGGATATATTATAGGGGTCCTCGTTGAGGTCCCTTAGAGGAACCACCGGCTTCTCTTTGGTGATCCCGTTGATTTTTGTCAAAAAACTCATGTTTTGAGATATGTGTGCAATCCTCTAGCTTGAATACTACTACTTCAAATTCAAAAACCTACCCTGCTTTTTATATGAATAATTTTCTTCAAACATGTGACAAAATAAAATTGGTACATGCATTACTAATAAAACTGTTTTTCCTTCATTCAGCGGCATTAAAACTGTTGCAGTCCTTAAAAAATATTAGAACAAATCTAATCATGTCGATTCATGATCGACATATTTAAAAAAACATTAAAATGCTTGCAATCCTACTTTGTCATTTTATGATTTCATGGCAATCAAACAAAATCAACATTGTCTTAAGTTATTGCCACCATACAAATATCTCATAACAAATCCCCCTAAAAAAATATTAGAACAAATCTAATCATGTCGATTCATGATTCAGGGCAGCGAGTGGCTAGGGCTAGCGTGTAGTTGAATTTTAAGTGTCCTTTGTTTATAGTTTACTTTAGAAGATCAAAACTCATTCTCATTCGAGAGAAACGCACTCCCCATCCCCATTTCTTTTTTTAACAGTCGATCGTTATGACAATAGCTATGGTGACGACGACGACGACGATGACTATGACGATCATGACGACGAACACGACGACAACCACCACCACGGCACATGCTGTACCGCACAACCATACCACATAAACGACGACGATGACCATGACGATCATGACGACGAACACGACGAAAACCACCACCACGGCACATGCTGTACCGCACAACCATACCACATAAACGACGACGACGACAACCGACGATGACCATGACGATCATGACGACGAACACGACGACAACCACGACTACGGTAGCAACCACCACCAAACACACTACCAAATTAACACATTACTTCATAATACACACTTTTTCCACCACCAACCACACCAGCCACCACTACCTCATCACACGCGTCCACCACGCACGTTCTTTTTTTCTTTGTACCCACAACTACCTACAATTCAAACACATCCAATTTAAACTCCTTCCATACCACCAACCCCAAACAGAGATTTTTTTTCATTTACATTTACATCACCACCCCCGCGATCCCAAACAGAGATTTTTTTTTCATTTACATTTACATCACCAACCGATCCCAAACTACTCTAACACACCAGCGCTCTTCCTCCATCCCAAAACATTCACTATTCTCAACATCCAAACCATCCCCCCACCTCCCTTTCATGATCATCACATTCAGATCACTACTCACAACACCATCCGCCGTCATATCATCAAACACCATGCCGCACCTATTAAAAACCTATTAAAAACTATTCAAAACAAAACCCATTAAAAAAGACCATAACAAAAGTTCCCACGCTGAACCGCCAAGTATTCTACTGAGGTGGAGTTTGAAGGCGAAACAAACTCAACCACAAGCAAAGGACAAAATTGAATGCAATGGCAAAATTGAATGCAAGGGCAAAGGTAAAGAAAAATGTGATCTGGTATACATAGGACAAACGAAGAGAAGCTTAGGTATAAGACTAGCGGAACACGAAGCAGACGTAAGAGAGAATAAAGAGTCAACAGGGCTTTCGCAGCACATAGCACAGAGTGGACACTCGAAGGACTTCCAAGGGGTAAAAATACTGGACAGGGAGAGGAAATTAAACACACGTCTCACTTTGGAAAGCTTACGTATCCAGCAAAAAATTAAGAGGACAATGAACACAAAAGAAGACATCGACAGTATAAAGCAAAGCTATGTGTGTTATTACACTCAGACTTTCTGTATGCTGCGTGTTTCGCATATTTTCTTTTGAACACCCATCCCATCAATCTCGCATTATTACACTAGGATGTTTTTCTGTTGCGTGTTTTTGACACTTCTCTTTCATTTTTTGTTCTCATCCACAAAGTCAAAGTGTGAAAATAATTAAAGAAAACTGCACTTGCACACCAATGATTATTGACATCAAGAATACGGATAATAATTCCGAATAATGTAAAAATAGGAATTGGATTGAAATCTGGAGAGAATCCTTCATTTTCTTGACAAAAGAACTAAAATCAAATGATAAACCATCGTTTTTAAATTATAAAAGGATGAATGAAGAAACTTTTAACTTGCTTTTCATTGAAAACGACATAAAAAAATACAATTTTGAGGGCCAGAAAAGTTGGCTATCACTTTGTTTCAACGGGTGAAACATTCCAAATCTTAAACTACCAACCTAGACTCTTTTAATCATTCCTTCATTTAATTTTATTATAAGGTCTTTGCTCCACTTGAATTTGTCCGGCAGAATATTTCTTATTTACTCGGTAACAATAGAAAGAATAATAAAGCAACGCCAAGCAATAAAGAAAGGCAAGAAAGAGAAACGTCAAAAACCATCCAAGAATCCTGAACCCGGAACTCTGCGGGTTGAGACTTTTTAAAGTATTTCTATTTCACCTACTTTCTCTTTCGCACTTATTTGCGTCTTTCTAAGAACGTCTGAGTGTAATAACACACTATGCTTTAGCATTATAGTTAAAAAAGTACCTGCGAAAATTCTGTGATATATGTTTCAATTCTGTTTAATTTCATAGTTTTTCTTATTTATGTTTATTATTTATTTAATATTCTTTTTGTTAATTTATTTTCAATTTTGTGTCAGTGCCGTCGTTGGAAGGATGCAGTAATGGGAGTAAAATTGATAGATTTAATGTGATTTAATACAAAATATTGAATAAAGACACCCCTGAAGAAGTAAGGAACACTTACGAAACGTTGGGAAAAGAATGAAATAAGTTTTTTATTTGCATTCCAAAAACAAAAAGACCAAAAGAGCCTAATAAAATATCTTATATATAAATAAATAATATCATACGACTAGCCTCTACCATGTTTGAATTCGTATGGAATTATATTAATAGTAATTAAAATAAAATATACATTACATATGTATGTATGTATGTACACAAAAAACATATTGATCACAAAACATTTAATATTTAACTAACAAAACAATAGATATTAAAACGCACTTTCTTAAGTCACTTTCCTTTCCGCCTAAAAGAAGGTTCCAAACAAAAACTTCTTCCTATTAAACACTTGAATAATCTGCCTAAACTCCAACGCCTTTACTATTTCCTTTTCCTCACACATCGGCAATCGGCATCATAAATCAGTATAATCGCTAAAAGCTGCGCTAACCGATGAACATGCGTTGCTCGCTATGTTCTCGTAGAGCATGGTCAAGCAAGTTTGCTAGCAAACCCCATTTTCATATAAAAAATAACCTCGCACAATTTTCTGCTTTTAAAAACGAATTATGGTATGATGTATAAAAAGTTGCAGAGTTCGACGATCATGTTCGATTCGTCAGTGTTGTTCTTTCTTCCATAGTCCATCATACCAAGTATAAAGAGAGAAGACATCAAACTCTTGGTCGCGTCGCGCCTGGTCTTCCTCTATGTTGTGTGTCTTTAATGTGTACCTGCATACTTCGCCTAATTATCGCTTTTTTTTGCGCTTACCCTTCTACTTATTTGTACAGGCTTTTATTTGATTGTGTATTTATCTGTTTTCGTAGAATGTATGAAATTTGATAGCGCAAACTTTTGCGATGCCCAAGCCCAATGTTTCAAGATAGATTTGGTATTGTATGAGAGTTGTATTGCATGAAATGAAAATTATTTGAAGAAAAGTCACTTTGATTGCAAGATGCAAGTTATGTAACTACAACCGAAATTTTTAACATAATGGTCAACTGTTGAGTTGGTTAGTAATTCAATTACCAAATAATATTCATATTACAAAATAAGATTAATTCTAAAATTCTTGGTTTAGCGCCGCTAAACCCGCTGACTATGAGGAATCGCCCATGCTTCTTATTATTTTAGTCAAATTTAAATTTAAAGTAATTCCCATGAAAGATTATTTAGAACATTGTAACGTAAAAATTCATTACACATCTAAAAGTAATCACACATCGAACTCGGATGTGGACGGGAAAATTAAAGACGATACAGTTGGAGTCAAAATCTTTAAGATTATTACATATTACAAGAGTACAATTAATTCCACAACGAATCAAAACCCCATTGATTTATTTAATGGACAAATAAATCAAGACGAATGTAAAGACCAAAAATACTCCATTACCAAGATCGGAATCTCAGACTGACATTTCGGTTTGCCTACAAGCTAACTGCACACTAAATGTGAGAAAGTGTGCGTGAAATGCAAAAACCAAACACATTCTCACATTTAGTGTTCCGGCCCATCAAAATGCTTCATTTTAGTCCTCAGGCACATCTAAATGCTTCATTTTGGCCTTCGTTCAAATCTGAAGTGCTGACATGGTCTTAAATTGGAAGATTTGTATAGCTTTTTAATTTCAATCCAAATAAATGTTGTACCTAAATGTAAAGGTAAAGAAAAATGTGATCTGGTATACATAGGACAAACGAAGAGAAGCTTAGGTATAAGACTAGCGGAACACGAAGCAGACGTAAGAGAGAATAAAGAGTCAACAGGGCTTTCGCAGCACATAGCACAGAGTGGACACTCGAAGGACTTCCAAGGGGTAAAAATACTGGACAGGGAGAGGAAATTAAACACACGTCTCACTTTGGAAAGCTTACGTATCCAGCAAAAAATTAAGAGGACAATGAACACAAAAGAAGACATCGACAGTATAAAGCAAAGCTATGTGTGTTATTACACTCAGACTTTCTGTATGCTGCGTGTTTCGCATATTTTCTTTTGAACACCCATCCCATCAATCTCGCATTATTACACTAGGATGTTTTTCTGTTGCGTGTTTTTGACACTTCTCTTTCATTTTTTGTTCTCATCCACAAAGTCAAAGTGTGAAAATAATTAAAGAAAACTGCACTTGCACACCAATGATTATTGACATCAAGAATACGGATAATAATTCCGAATAATGTAAAAATAGGAATTGGATTGAAATCTGGAGAGAATCCTTCATTTTCTTGACAAAAGAACTAAAATCAAATGATAAACCATCGTTTTTAAATTATAAAAGGATGAATGAAGAAACTTTTAACCTGCTTTTCATTGAAAACGACATAAAAAAATACAATTTTGAGGGCCAGAAAAGTTGGCTATGACTTTGTTTCAACGGGTGAAACATTCCAAATCTTAAACTACCAACCTAGACTCTTTTAATCATTCCTTCATTTAATTTTATTATAAGGTCTTTGCTCCACTTGAATTTGTCCGGCAGAATATTTCTTATTTACTCGGTAACAATAGAAAGAATAATAAAGCAACGCCAAGCAATAAAGAAAGGCAAGAAAGAGAAACGTCAAAAACCATCCAAGAATCCTGAACCCGGAACTCTGCGGGTTGAGACTTTTTAAAGTATTTCTATTTCACCTACTTTCTCTTTCGCACTTATTTGCGTCTTTCTAAGAACGTCTGAGTGTAATAACACACTATGCTTTAGCATTATAGTTAAAAAAGTACCTGCGAAAATTCTGTGATATATGTTTCAATTCTGTTTAATTTCATAGTTTTTCTTATTTATGTTTATTATTTATTTAATATTCTTTTTGTTAATTTATTTTCAATTTTGTGTCAGTGCCGTCGTTGGAAGGATGCAGTAATGGGAGTAAAATTGATAGATTTAATGTGATTTAATACAAAATATTGAATAAAGACACCCCTGAAGAAGTAAGGAACACTTACGAAACGTTGGGAAAAGAATGAAATAAGTTTTTTATTTGCATTCCAAAAACAAAAAGACCAAAAGAGCCTAATAAAATATCTTATATATAAATAAAATAATTGGTCAAATACAAATAACAAAAATCGATTTATTTTATAGTCTGTGTTTTCATTTTAGATACTGCCAGTGCCAATAATATACCATAATGCAGGAAGCAATTTCCCTGAAGAAATCTGGAAGACAAAGCAAACAAGGCGCTGATTTGCAGGCAAGTTTTTTGTATATTATATTTCTCTTAACAAAATAATATCAATGTTTTCAACGACAGATACTACCCATTGAGTTTGTATGTACATCTCAACGGCATAGCTCCCGCAGGCGTCGACGGTGGAGGTGTCACCATCTCTACCAATTGTCAAATGCATTCAATGCAACAAAACCAGCAGCAGCAACAACACCACCAAGTCAAGGATGCAAGTTGAAGTTTTGCCATTCAATAGTCGACCGCTAACGCTCTCCTCCCAGCAGCTCAGTGTTGGTGTTAGAACGATTTAACAGCAGTAACAGAAACTGCCAACTCGACCTATTCATCAGTTGCTAAGAAATATATTGCAAGCCGCTCAAATTAACGACGCAACAGGGCGCGAATATCAGTTGTGTAAGTACGAATCGAAGCATTCATATCGTGGTCAACTCGCTTAATCTTAATCTTCTAGATGTAAATTCAAGCTTGTAGCAACAAATGTCCCACTATCGTAGACGTAGATGAGGTAGCTGAACCAAATGTCGATTTTGAAGCAACCTGCTGAGATAATAAAGCACCTCCTAAATGACGGGAGTCGGAAATCATTGGTAAGTCTTCCGAATGGAAATTCAAAAAATAATTTCATCATTTTTGTATATACTATTTTAGAATTCCCTGCAGTTTTGGTGAACTTAAGGACTGGCATTATAGAAGAATTCCCTGAATTCGCTATGCATATTGCAAACGACTTAATAAGCCACAATTTTTCAATCTATGGATCGACTTACGAGCCCTCTTCTGGGCATGGTACTATTATAATCTAATCCATTTGATTGTGCGTTCGTTAACCAGAAGGTTCATGATGGCGAGACTACTTCAAAGTAAGTTTTACATAAACCGCAAACTTTGCAAGCACTAATTAATGTTATTTTAGCAACCAAACAAAACGAAGCGGTATTGCAAGAAGTCATACAATTTGATCATCCATTAATAATCTACTTTTGATGTGGCGCAGCTAGTTTTTAAATAAATTTGTAATTTTTTTCAAAATTGTATCTAATTTAGTATAATTTTTGTTTTTAAAATTCAATGCTATTATTTAATGTTTAAATGTATCTTAGTTTTTGAGTAATTAAAAAAATATTAAATATACCCAAGAAAAACACTTCTTTTTGGTTTTCCTAAATTGTATCATTTTCATTTTTGTTCTGTTTTTTTTTTAATAAAAAAAACTTCACAGTTTAATAATAACAAGTAACGGAAATTTTTTAAAAGATTTTCAATAATTGTTAAATATATTCTTTTGTTTTTCTAATTTAAGGCTAATATTGTTTGTTTAAAAAAAGTGAACCAATATAAATTAGAATTAGCAGCCGATTATTTGTATACATGGATGGAGGAGAGCATACAACACAACACGAGCAAACCGTTTCTCATTTCAAACTTAATTCAGTGTTAATTTAATAATTAATTTTATTTAGTTAATTATTTGTATTTTTTTTAACGGTGGGCTCTTTTTGTTTTGTCTTCTCTTGGCCTTGCGAGTCGAAGCTGCAGAACTGATGGTGTTGTTATTGTTGTTGTTGTTTGCTGTTGAAGCAAATTGGGAAGCAGCAGGAGGCGTTGAAATGTTTGGTGGAGAATTTCGCTGAAATAATCCAAAGAAACCCCACGTGGATGTTGATGATTCTACTTGTGGGGTTTTGCTGCAGTTGTTATTGTTGCTCTTGTTGTTTTTTATATGATTATTGCTTATTTTAACTTGTGATTTCGTTACGAGAGGAAGACGACGATGGCTGCTGATTGGGTTTTCTAATCAGTTTTTGCGGCTGTTGGTTTTGTGATTGTCAAGTCAAATATTAAATTAGTGAATTATAACTTCTTAGTTGTATTGAATTTTTTGCAAATAATAAAAAAAAAACGAATAAGCTGTATAAAGTATATTTTTCTTTATTGAGGCATTAAAAACATAATATTTGTAATCCTTATTCTTCTTATGTTTTGGTTCATCACGTTCGTGTGTATTCTTTCGCGATTTCATGTGGTCAACAGACTCATGAGTCAGTGGCAATTCCTGCTCATGATCTCAGGGTTAGCCACTTTCTCCTAGAAGTTGAAGATAAGTTTTCAAGAATAAAAATTAATTTTATTCAAATTTTCTGCAGTCCGCCCTGAGCTTACATCGATAAATGCAGCAAATGTTTCATGATTTTTTTTTGTTAAAGTAATAACAATAGATAATAATTGTGACTTTAAATAAATGTCAGACAAAGCTACAAACTCTGGCTGTCGGATTCTATCAGAAATGTGATCGCCTAAAACGTTAGCAACAGTTTTGATTAAATCATTTTGGATAGTAATTGAAAAACTTTAAAAAATGTTGACGATTTAACACTGCACGATTTTTTTGAATGTTATGTTGGACACTTAAAGCTTCGTCTTTCCTAATCTGACCAAAGGTATCTAATTTAATTACATATTGCAAATAGGAGGCACTTAGCTTTTGTTTTCTCTGAAGTGTGGTTAGAGTGTTCATATTGTCCACATCCAAAAAACTCCATGCGAAAGAGATACCGGAAAAAAGCAAACAAGATCAAAAAAATAATTTCTTGTTATTCTCGCTACCAAATAGCTTTTGGTAATATTATAGAATATTGATTTTCGCTAAAGGTTCGAGTATAATCTCTGTTTCTACTCTTGTGTGTTCATTTTAAATCTGTAGGACGCCCATTATTAGCATTTCCAAAAACGATATTGTTGAAAATGGTTTCTCTAATAATTTTTCAATTATGGTCTTTGCTTGAGAAGTATTGATGATTCCATTTTAATTCCTACGAAAAAAAGTTCCTGTTGTTAGACGAAGATCATGAAAATAATGTATCTATTTTTAAACAAACAAAGAAGACTCTATTTACAACGACTTATCTCATAGCCTAAAACCTTATTCTTAGCTGGTCATAGAATTATACAATTCCATGACTTAGAAGTCAAATAGAATTTTTTATTGAATACAATTTAAAAATTAAACTTCATACAACTTTTATTATTTTGTTTTTGATTGCAAAAGAATTCAAATTGATCCAATGCATCTGCATACGTCGTAATGTTCTCTTATTTAGTTTTTTTTTCGCTCTAGTATTTTTAAATTTATAGTCTTAGAGTTTTCATTTTTTTTTGAATTAATAAGAATAACGAATTCTGAATGAAAAAATAAATGGACTTTATAAACATTTTGAAAAATCACACTTCAAACTGATTTTTTGACTAAATATTTGTTTTTTGAATAAACTTAATTTTTATTTTTTGAAAATTTCTTTTCCATTAAAAGAAATGCTTGTTTTAATTTGAGCTGTTCTAAGGAAATCAAATAAAATAATGTCATACGACTAGCCTCTACCATGTTTGAATTCGTATGGAATTATATTAATAGTAATTAAAATAAAATATACATTACATATGTATGTATGTATGTACACAAAAAACATATTGATCACAAAACATTTAATATTTAACTAACAAAACAATAGATATTAAAACGCACTTTCTTAAGTCACTTTCCTTTCCGCCTAAAAGAAGGTTCCTAACAAAAACTTCTTCCTATTAAACACTTGAATAATCTGCCTAAACTCCAACGCCTTTACTATTTCCTTTTCCTCACACATCGGCAATCGGCATCATAAATCAGTATAATCGCTAAAAGCTGCGCTAACCGATGAACATGCGTTGCTCGCTATGTTCTCGTAGAGCATGGTCAAGCAAGTTTGCTAGCAAACCCCATTTTCATATAAAAAATAACCTCGCACAATTTTCTGCTTTTAAAAACGAATTATGGTATGATGTATAAAAAGTTGCAGAGTTCGACGATCATGTTCGATTCGTCAGTGTTGTTCTTTCTTCCATAGTCCATCATACCAAGTATAAAGAGAGAAGACATCAAACTCTTGGTCGCGTCGCGCCTGGTCTTCCTCTATGTTGTGTGTCTTTAATGTGTACCTGCATACTTCGCCTAATTATCGCTTTTTTTTGCGCTTACCCTTCTACTTATTTGTACAGGCTTTTATTTGATTGTGTATTTATCTGTTTTCGTAGAATGTATGAAATTTGATAGCGCAAACTTTTGCGATGCCCAAGCCCAATGTTTCAAGATAGATTTGGTATTGTATGAGAGTTGTATTGCATGAAATGAAAATTATTTGAAGAAAAGTCACTTTGATTGCAAGATGCAAGTTATGTAACTACAACCGAAATTTTTAACATAATGGTCAACTGTTGAGTTGGTTAGTAATTCAATTACCAAATAATATTCATATTACAAAATAAGATTAATTCTAAAATTCTTGGTTTAGCGCCGCTAAACCCGCTGACTATGAGGAATCGCCCATGCTTCTTATTATTTTAGTCAAATTTAAATTTAAAGTAATTCCCATGAAAGATTATTTAGAACATTGTAACGTAAAAATTCATTACACATCTAAAAGTAATCACACATCGAACTCGGATGTGGACGGGAAAATTAAAGACGATACAGTTGGAGTCAAAATCTTTAAGATTATTACATATTACAAGAGTACAATTAATTCCACAACGAATCAAAACCCCATTGATTTATTTAATGGACAAATAAATCAAGACGAATGTAAAGACCAAAAATACTCCATTACCAAGATCGGAATCTCAGACTGACATTTCGGTTTGCCTACAAGCTAACTGCACACTAAATGTGAGAAAGTGTGCGTGAAATGCAAAAACCAAACACATTCTCACATTTAGTGTTCCGGCCCATCAAAATGCTTCATTTTAGTCCTCAGGCACATCTAAATGCTTCATTTTGGCCTTCGTTCAAATCTGAAGTGCTGACATGGTCTTAAATTGGAAGATTTGTATAGCTTTTTAATTTCAATCCAAATAAATGTTGTACCTAAATGTATATTAAATAAAATAAAATTGACCAAATACATATTTAATGATTTATTAGTGCTGTATTTTGTTTACTTAAATTATTTGCGAAAGCAAAATGCGCTGCAACTGGTTAAGTAAAATTGGAAATGGGCAAAAGTGTAACTCAATACTTTGTAAAACAACAAGACAGACAATTTTTTCAGCTGTAGTTTGCTTAGAGCATTTTTTTTGGCGAACGTTAGAAGTTCAGATGGAAACAATAGGCGGGTGTCTCCATATTTTTTTTTGTACAGACAATGCTTCGGGAAACATACTTACGAAGTTCCGTTGCCAACTTTAGCTAGTTTAGATTCCTCAATTAGATTAGTATTTTCATCATTTAAGCAGTTCGATAATTGCAAGACCAAATTTTAGTTTTGTTTGTTGCAGAAATATTCCTGAAAATTTCTTTTTAAGGGACTATGTTAGAGTAAGAATGTTGTTAGTTAGATTTTGGAATACAAATTTGCGGGAACCATGTTTTAAAAATAAGTTGCTTTGTGTAAAGCATCTTTAAGGAATAGAAATAGGCAATATGGTTACACACAATACCAACTAAATGAGTGCAATAAATAGATTTAAGTAACTTTTTTTATTCCAGTATGGGAAAGTCGAATACCCAATAGAAAAAAAATCGGTGAACGCGCCAAAATGCATACTTTTTGACTAAATAATGTTATCTTCTATGCTTACGCATAAAATTATGAATTTTTTAGAATATGAATATTTCTAGACATTTTACAATTTGAACAATTAAATATGCTATGAAATAATTGGCTGCTATTAATGCTAATTTTTTTCTAAAAAGTTCATGAAGGTTAGCTGAAGCGGAAATTTCTTTAATGAACATACCTAAAATATTACTGGCTTTCTTGAAAATATTTTTCTACACTAACCTCTGCTTTATATCTGAAAACTATTGTTTATGTATATTTTCTTTTGTGTTCTGCATTTATAAAATGTAATCTATGGAAGTATTTATTATATTAAGAAAAACAAAAACATGTACGTAAAACTCATTCATTTTTTTCATTATTAGCAACACTTTTACTGAACATACCCTTCAAACAATAATAAGTAAACTTGAAGTTTGTTATTTAAACATTTTTAAGGAATGAATGAAAATTATATTTGGCTTAAGCTGTGGGAATTCACTAAAAAAAAACTTCTGTACGTCAACAATAAACATTAACGTCGATTACATGATCTATTAAATGAGTTGTTCATGAATTCAGAACGATTTTAAGACGTTTTCATTTTGTGATATATGTATGTCAACATTTTCATTTTATTTGCTCTCCATTTATTCAACAGGTTCGCTATAATGGTTCTGATTATTTTTTTTTTAAACATTGGTTCTCCTTTGATGCATAGTTTTTTTTAATAGCAAATACATATATGCTTCCATCAATCAAGAATGTTATGGATGAGGTATTTTTCGATTATAACTCTTTTTTTAAATTTAATATTTATTAACCAAAATGGAATTGAAAAGTAGTTGCAAGCTTAAATCATTAAAAACAAACTATAAATATGCATACTTGGATTAATTAAATTGATACAGATTTTAATTACTTGCAAAAAAAATATTTGGGCCGTTCATTAACGAAAATGTATTAGAATTTAATAAATTGCGCTCGCACCCTTAACTTGATGGTTCTTCGAACGCATCTTTGATACAAAAATCCGAGATTCATTATGAAATTTAAAGAATTTCGTAGTGATTACAGTAAATTAGTGAATTAATTATAATAAACTGATGTTGAACATGCTTTTTTCAAGACAAAAATGTACATTGGTTCGCTATCAACAAAATGACTGCAAAATTAAAGCTTAAAACTGACTTATTCATCGAAAAAAGTAAAAAGAAAAACCTGAAAAAAAAACTTATTAACCTCCCCATTTTGTTTTTGCTTTGCAAAGTGCCGCTAGCCCACGGCATCGTTTTTTTTGTTTGTTTTCACATCTATTCATGGACTAATTGTCAAAATTACAAATACAACAATGTAAGCAAACGGGTTTTGGAGAGTGAAACGTACGAAAGATTCCGATCTTGGTAAATGGAGTATTTTTGGTAAAGACATTCATGACATTATTCTTAAAAAAAAACAAACAAAGAATAATAAACAAATTAAACGAAAATCGAAAAGATGACATTTTAAAATATGGAAAGAATTTTATTAAAGAAGCAAGGGAAACCACTTAAAGTACAGGAAACTAGACACTTAGACTATTTATGCACATAATAAAAATTAATATTATGGAACTCATATTAAATCAATGGAAAACTATCACCATGTAGGCCAACCGACAATAAATATTAAACGTAAAAACGAACAAACCTAAACTCATAATTCACATACCTACTTACCGGAATTAATGACGACTCATCATCAGTGTGCCATATTCTAAAAGAAATAAGATTTGTATACTTTAAAAAGTCAATAATAAGCGAATCAGACTCTATAAGTATCTTAAATGGAAGCAACTGGAAACTTCTTTCCCAATAGCCGCGTTTTATTATGACCATGATCTGATCCGGATCTTATATTTACATGCATTACAACAACAACACAAGATCCTGCTTTGTGTTTGGATCTCAATTTGAGATCCAAAATTTAATTCTTTTTTTTCACAACAAGAAGCGCTTTATATTGTTATTTCACATGTAAATGTTGGTATCATTGCAAACAAATTAAATAAAAACTGTTAAGTAAATCTCAGACCTGACTATTTGGCAGCATTGACAATTGGTCCAAGATTGAAATGTATCTTTGGTAACATTTTTTATTGTACGATGAGATGTAAATTGAAAAAGAGTTAAGTTAGTCTACTAAGAAAATTTGTGCTGAGCAGTAGCCTCCAAAAAGACAATTACATTTCGACGAATAAAGAATAAATAAAATCGTTTTTGTGTACTAGCTTTTTATTATTATAAGAAAAACTTTTACATTGCTGGTCCTTCGAAACAAATTAAACCAGTTTTTAAGAAAAACAGTCAATTTAACATGAGTCTTCCAGAACTTACACCACGCCGCAGTGCCAGACAGACAAAAGGGAATCCACCAGAACGCTTTGGATTCACAAAAAGTGACTTTGGCGATGAAGCGGTGGCAGATAAAAGTTTGGAGTTGACGCAAATCCGAAGAGAATTAAAGGCAACAAAACTTCAACTCGAAGTAACATTGCTTCAGAATAAAGAAGCCAATTTGGTTATCTTTAGGGCAACAGATAGACAGGAATCCGTTAGGAATTCAAACTCAAAGCGGAACAGTGTGTGTGGAGATGCAAATCCTTTGGAAGTATATGTGCCCCAAAACGACGGCGAATATATCCCACGACGTGATATATTATGTAACTTCTCAAAGAGAAAACACATACAAGCGTGTTCATATGGTGAGTAGTCTACCGCACATTTACATAGACAAATCGCAAAACCAACCCCTGCCAAGCACAAGCAAGCAGATGTTAGATAGAGAAGTATCTAGATACGATGAAGACGAAAATTTCATTGAGCGAGACAGACATCTTCAAAGTGAAATAAATGTACATCAGTGGCTTCAGTTAAACAAAGCCACCCATAGTACACCGTTTGCGAAAAAAGACAGAGATACAAATGACAAACAAACAGATCGTTTACCTGTCCTGTCACAAAAAATTGCATTTTTAGAAGAGGAATTAAGAAAATGCAAATTGCATCAAAAAGAACCAAATGCTAAAGTCATTGGTCACAAAGACGACGAAAAAAGAAATAACCTGCAGTATCTGGACATGATGAACACCTTTGTTGCTCGACAGACAAAGATGGATTTGCCAAAGTTCAATGGTAATCCGGAAGATTGGCCACTCTTTTGCAGTGAGTTTGTACGAACGACTGATTATGGAAAATTCACCATTCAAGAAAATGTGACACGTTTGAGAGCAGCTCTTAAAGACGAAGCGCTAGAGGCAGTAAAATCCCTTCTCATCCTTCCAGACAGTTCAGATAGGATTATGCAAATATTAGAACGACGATTCGGACGTCCTGATTACATCATTAAATCTCTTCTAGGTAAAGCCAAGACGATTGCAGCACCACGAGAAGATAATCCCTTGTCAATCGTGAAGTTCGCCACTTGTGTTGAAAATCTTACAGTAATGCTAGAACTGATGGGACGTCCAGAGCATCCTGAACTTTTGGAAGAACTAGAGCGCAAATTGCCACCAATATTTAGCATCTTATGGTCAGAACATATCGTCGAAAAAGAAAAAGTGAATTTGCGTGTTTTCTGCGATTGGTTGGAAAGGAAATCCCATGCAGCGAGTCTCCGAACAACCCTGTTCCAACTGCAACAACAACCCATTGCACAGAAAACAGAAGTCAAGCGAACAAAGGGCAAAGTAAATGCAGCGTCCATCGAAAAAGTCATCGTAGAATCATCAAAGTGCAGCGTTTGCAAATCCAATTGCAATTCTCTAGATACATGCAAAAAGTTTCTTGAGATGAGCGTTGACGAAAGATGGCAAAATGTACGCAAATTATCCCTGTGTTTTGCATGCTTGAAGAAAAATCACCAGACCAGAATGTGCCGCAAAAAAAGTCCATGTGACATCAACAGTTGCCAGAGAAATCACCACCGATTGTTGCACAATCATCAACAGATATTGTCAACTGAAGCTCCAGTTTTCCAACCACCGAATCCACAAAGCCACACAGCTGTAGCAAATGGATTCTGCACAAATGGAAGTACTGTAAGCAGGAACACTACCAGGCTCAGAATATTACCGGTAAGTCTCAAAAACAATTCAGTGGTAGTAAACACTTTTGCTACACTGACCTTGATAAGTGAAGCAGTTGCAAATAAACTGCAAATGGACGGCAAACTTGCACCTCTATCAATCCAGTGGGCTAATGGCGACGTTGCAAATGAAGATGAATCCAAAGTCGGTTCACTTCACATCTCTGGGACGTTCCTGAATGCACGAACATATGCTCTTAATGATGTCAGAACCGTGAAACACTTACCATTACAACGCCAATCGGTTGATAGAGAAAGGCTTATCGAAAAGTGGCCATACCTGAAAGAAATCAACTTCGAGAGCTATGATAATGTGCAACCAACAATTTTAATCGGTGAGAATAATGGATTACTGACTGCCACCCGACAATTAATCCATAATAAGAGCAACAATCCCATCGCTAGTAGAACTTGGCTAGGATGGACGATTAGTGGAAATGATGGCAGCGATAAAGCAAGCGAAGTCAACCTTGTTTACATGATGCAAGAGGCCCACGACGACGACCTACATGCATTGTTCAAATCTTCATTCCAACTCGACGATAGTTTAACTATAGATTGTGACCGTAAACGATCTCTAGAAGATGAAAGAGCCTTGAACATCATGAAGACGACGACGACAAAATTAGAGGACTACAGGTGGCAGACCGGACTGTTATGGAAACGTGACGATACCAGACTTCCGGACAGCAAGTTTGCAGCTCGCCAAAGGTTATATCTGTTGGAGAAGAAACTCGACAAAGATCCTGTGTTAAGAAAGGCATACGCTGACATCATAGACGACTATCTGCAAAAGAAATATCTAGTTAATGCTGAAGATAAAGACATGATTGGAAGTAAAACCTGGTATTTGCCACACTTTCCAGTAATCAATCCAATGAAGCCACACAAGATAAGGATTGTGTTCGATGCAGCAGCGAGATCAAATGGAATTGCACTTAATGATGAACTCATCCAAGGACCTGACCTGCTACAATCTCTACCAGGTGTTCTGTTCAAGTTTCGCCAAGGACAATTTGGATTCAAGGCAGACATTAAAGAAATGTTTCATAGAGTGAGAATACGAGACGAAGACAACAACAGCCAATTAATTCTATGGCGAGGTGAGAATCAAACCGACAATCCACGGATCCTGAAGATGACAGCAATGATGTTTGGGGCAACATGTTCTCCAAGCTCAGCTATTTACGTGAAAGACCTTAATGCAGATGAATATTTGGATACTTATCCCGAAGCCGTATACGCCATCAAAAATAATCACTATATGGATGATTATTTAGGACACGCAGACGATGAGGTAGCAGCTAAAGCTTTAATTGAAGACGTTATTAGAATCCACAGGCTAGGTGGATTTCACATCACAAATTGGAGAAGTTCTTCTAAATCCGTTCTTCAAAACATCCTAGTGGACGAGTGTGCAATGATGTTTGGGGCAACATGTTCTCCAAGCTCAGCTATTTACGTGAAAGACCTTAATGCAGATGAATATTTGGATACTTATCCCGAAGCCGTATACGCCATCAAAAATAATCACTATATGGATGATTATTTAGGACACGCAGACGACGAGGTAGCAGCTAAAGCTTTAATTGAAGACGTTATTAGAATCCACAGGCTAGGTGGATTTCACATCACAAATTGGAGAAGTTCTTCTAAATCCGTTCTTCAAAACATCCCAGTGGACGAGTTAGCAAAAGACGCTGATCGAAAAATCAACATCGACAAGAACAGTGAAAGTCGTATTTTGGGAGTCCTTTGGAATACGCAAAATGATTCATTTACGTTTGCGGCAAAATTATAAAAGATTGACGACAGCCTTCTAAATGACCAAAAGATTCCGACCAAAAGACAGGTGTTGAAAATAGTTATGTCTGTTTTTGATCCTTTGGGGTTTGTGGCACATTTTGTTGTTGTGGGCAAGATGTTGCTGCAAGCTATTTGGAAAACATCTATAGACTGGGACGATGAGCTGACTGAAGACTTAGTGCCACTGTGGAGCAATTGGGTTCGTGATTTGAATAAGATTTCATCGGTGAACATTCCAAGATGTTACTCACCACTTTTTAACCTGGCACCTGAACTGGAACTTCATGTGTTTGTTGATGCGAGCGAGTCTGGATATGCAGCAGTGGCTTACGTAAGAATTGTTTTCGAAAATAATATAAATGTTTCTTTCGTTGCAGCTAAAGCAAAGGTCTTACCTCTTAAGCCAATTATGACGATACCACGAGCAGAACTGCAAGCTGCTGTTTTGGGTTCTCGTCTCGCAAACACAATCAAATCGCAACATGACAGAAAATTTAAAAAAGTTTTATTTTGGACTGACTCGACTACTGTCTATCATTGGATAAAGTCTGAGGCAAAACGATTTAAGCAGTTCGTGGCAAATCGCCTGAGTGAAATTTCCGACCTGACGAATATATCCGACTGGAATTGGCTGCCGGATGTTCAAATGGTAGACATGTGCATTCAAGAGGACACAAGCGTCCACAGGTTTTTTCTCAAAACCCACCTCTGTCTATCAACTCCTACTCTCACCTCCCCGTGGTGAACATCGGGTGCCTAGTACCTCAACTGGAGATTGGGTTCTAACCCCAGTGGAAAGTTGTTGGGGGCAGCAAACGAGAGAGGGGGGGAGAGGTGTTTCCACTAAGGCACCTCTCCTTATCCAGACGGCAGCGGACGAATTCTCGAGATGGAATCAACGGTGGCGTCTACAGTTCCAGTAAGGCTGAACTACTTAGTGAACACCTTATAGGGCTTCTACGACTTATTCGGAGCCCAGGCCCATAAGGAGCGGTTTATCCGGCTCCCCGTCCTTGGAGTTATACTAAGGATCTGGCCTTCCAGGTTGGGGGTTGTGCCGTCAGGGTGACTTCCTGACCACGTAAAAATTTTCTAGTTGCGAAGCACCAACAAGCCTCGGATACGGACGGATTCACTGTTGACAACCCAAGCAAACGAAATAAGGACAACGAACTTCGGATCTGTACGTGGAATGTTAGGTCCCTTAACAGACCACGTGCAGCCGAACAATTAGCGGAAGCCCTAAACTGCTGCAAGGCAGATATTACCGCCATCCAAGAAGTGCGATGGGATGGACCGGGCAAACGCAAACTAAAAGACTGCGATATATACATAGGCGACTGCTACCGAGAACAAAGGCAGCGTCTATTTGGGTGTGGATTTGTTGTTGGAACTAGACTCAGGCAAAAAGTCTTGAGTTTCAACAGCGTGAGCGAGCGCATCACGACAATCCGCATCAAGGCTAAATTCGCCAACATAAGCCTAATATGCGCGCATGCCCCAACAGAGGAGAAAGATGAAGACACCAAAGACATATTCTTCGAGCTCTTGGACAAGACATATGAGCAGTGCCCTGGCTATGACATTAAAATTGTCTTAGGAGATTTTAATGCCAAGCTAGGAAGAGAAGACATCTTTGGTGGCACAATCGGAAGATACAGCCTGCACGACACCACCTCTGACAACGGATTCAGGCTGATCGATTTCGCTGCGGGGCGAGACGTTCTGGTAGCTAGTACGCAGTTCACACATCTCAATATCCACAAGGGGACATGGAAATCTCCTGATCAATCAACCGTCAACCAGATTGACCACATTGCGATCGACGCACGACACTTCTCCAGTATACAGGATATCCGAACATTCCGAGGGGCCAACATTGACTCGGGCCACTACCTCGTTGTAGCCAAGGTACGGCTACGGATATCCCGGTCCAAGCCAAAACAAGGAAGTACTGTGAGAAGTTTCGACGTTAGACGGCTACAATCGCAAGAGACTGCCATGTGCTTTTCCGATCGAGTCTCTAGTAACCTCTTAAGGAGTCCTATGCTGCATGCATTAAGCATTGAAAACCAGTGGCAACATTGCCTTGCAGCCATCAGAGATGCCGCCTCTGAAGTGCTAGGTTTCACACGTCCACAACAGCGAAACCCCTGGTTTGACGACGAATGCCGGCAAGCGCACGCAGCGAAGCAAGAGGCATACAAAACGGCCCTGCACAGAAGGACCAGAGCTGCTCGCGAGCTCTACGAGTAGAGGAGGAGAGGAGGAGAGAGGAACACCGGCTTCTTAGATGGAAAAAAAGAGAGCACGAGAAGAGCGCGATCGAGGAGATAGAGGGATGTTACAACAGGAATGAGGTTCGTAAATTTTACCAAAAGGTAAAAAAGAACTCCCAAGGGTACCAGCCACGAACCGAAGCCTGTAAAGACGATCAGGGGAACATCGTAGTAGAACCGCAGTCTATGTTGAGAATATGGAAAGACCACTTCTCCAAATTATATAACGGCGATGACGAACCGAATCCCGCTGTAAGGGAGGTAGAACCACTCAACTTAGGCGACGCAGATCAACAATTCCGCCTACCCGACCTAGACGAAGTGAAGATAGCTATATCTAAACTGAAGTCAAACAAAGCTGCTGGAGCTGACGGCATAGCTGCCGAACTATTTAAAGCAGCAGGCGATGACTTGGTAGGGAGCATGCACCAACTCATCTGCAAAATATGGTCGGAAGAAAGCATGCCCGATGAGTGGAATCTCAGCATAGTTTGTCCGATACATAAAAAAGGAGACCCTTTAAATTGCGCCAACTACAGAGGGATCAGTCTCCTTAACATTGCATATAAGATCCTTTCTGCCGTACTATGTGAACGTCTGAAGCCGTTCGTCAACAACCTGATAGGTCCTTATCAGTGTGGCTTCAGACCAGGAAAGTCCACTATCGACCAAATATTCACACTACGGCAGATCTTGGAAAAAACCCAGGAGCTTCAAATCGATACCCACCATCTCTTTATCGATTTTAAAGCCGCGTATGACAGCATCCATAGGGAAGAGCTCTACAGAGCAATGTCTAGTTTTGGCATCCCTGTCAAACTTATCCGTTTGTGCAGAATGACGATGGAGAATGCACGCTGCTCCATCAAGGTCGGAAAAGATCTCACCGATGCATTTGATGTCAAAAAAGGTTTTAGACAAGGCGATGCACTGTCATGCGACTTCTTCAACATCGTTCTGGAAAGAATTGTGCAAAACTCAACCGTCAACACTAGAGGCACAATCTTCCAAAGGTCCATCCAATTACTCGGATACGCAGATGATATTGACATAATTGGAAGATCAAAGCGTGATGTCAGTGGAGCGTTTTTGAGCATTGCGACGGAAGCGAAGAAGATGGGTTTAGTGGTCAATGAGGGCAAGACCAAGTATATGCTGTCATCAAAAAAGGACATTGAACAACGACGTCTTGGACAAAACGTCACCATGGACAGCTATAACTTCGAGGTAGTTAAGGACTTTGTCTACCTAGGCACCGCTATAAACACAGGCAACGACACCAGCGCTGAAATCAAACGAAGAATAACTCTTGCAAATCGCTGCTTCTTTGGACTTAGAAGGCAATTGAGAAGTAAAGTCCTCTCTCGAGCATCTAAAATCACCATCTATAAGACACTCATCATCCCGGTTCTCATTTATGGCGCTGAGGCCTGGACCCTGTCAAAGAAAGATGAGAACGTCTTAGGATGCTTCGAGAGAAAAATTCTTCGGGTGATTTTTGGTCCCGTACGTATAGATGGAGAATGGAGGAGAAGATATAACGACGAACTGTACGGGCTGTACAGCGACACTGACCTAGTTAGCAGAATAAAAGTCCAACGGCTTAGATGGCTGGGTCATGTAGAGCGAATGGACATCAACGCTCCAGCCCGGAAGGTCTTCGAATCCAATCCCGAGGGACGGCGCAGTAGAGGAAGACCGCGACTCAGGTGGCGCACTCAGGTGGGTGAGGACCTCAACCAACTTGGCGTGCGAAACTGGAGACAGCTAGCTAGGGACCGAGCTGGCTGGAGACGCATGTTGGTTGAGGCCCAGGTCCGCCCCGGACTGTAGCGCCACCTTAAGTAAGTAAGTAAGGAATTGGCTGCCGACAAATCTTAATGTTGCCGACGACGCAACTCGAATGGCACCAAAAGAGTTTGAAGCTGATAGTAGATGGTACACAGGACCTTCCTTTTTGTATGAAGACGTTTCTATGTGGCCCAAAATGAAGACAAATAAAATGACCACATCTGACGAGGAAGACGAGACGAATGAGTTTGTTGGAACAATTTCGGTACCAGCTAGATTCGTTTTACCAGATGTGATAAGATTTTCAAATTGGTCTCGACTGATAAGAGCTACTGCTTGGATCATGCGGTACAAGGAAAATCTCAAAATAAAAGGCCGAATTACCCGAGGTGCGGGTACTACCAAGGTGAACTGACGACTACTGAAATTGAATGGGCGAATAAACTGTGGATACGACAATCTCAACAAAATTCTTTCCACAAAGAAATTGTTGAATTAAGGAAGAATAAATTTGTTAGCCGTTCAAGCAAATTATATAACATCATTCCACGACCAGACGACGAGGGCATCATTCGACTCAGAGGGCGCATGTCGAATATAGAAGCTGATCAATGGCTGAAGACACCAGTGGTTCTCGACGGAAGAGATAAGTATACCGAGTTGCTTATCAAGTTCTACCACGACCAAGCCAATCACATTGGTCATGAAGGCGTTATGAATGAGATCAAACAGAGGTACTGGATATTGAAACTTAAACCAAAACTGCGACAGAGAAGAAAATTATGCAATACTTGCAAGATAAGATGCGCAAAGCCCGAGCACACTATTATGGGATAATTACCTGCGGTAAGACTTTTGTCAAATAATCCAGCATTTACATTTACAGGTGTCGACTATTTTTGGCCGATAAATGTTAAAGTTGGCAGACACCTTGAGAAACGCTACGGTGTATTGTTTACATGCCTTACAGTAAGGGCCATTCATATAGAGGTTGCATCCAGTTTGACCATCGACTCCTGCATCATGGCGCTTAGGAGATTTATTGCCAGACGTGGATTCCCAAATGAATTATTCTCGGATAATGGCACGAACTTGAAAGGAGCTGACACGGAACTCAAGAGATGTCTAAAGGAGCTTGACCAGTCTGCAATAAGAGGTGCACTTACTAAGCATCGTATCAAATGGCGTTTCATTCCTCCAGAAGCACCCCATATGGGAGGATGCTGGGAGAGACTTGTGAGATCCGTCAAGACATCATTATACGCAATTCTAAAAGAAGTAAATCCATCGGATGAGACGCTGAGCACCTTACTTGCTGAGATCGAGCAGATAATTAACTCGAGGCCTCTAGTTGAAGTTCCATATCACCCAGACTAACCTGAAGCACTTACGCCAAACCATTTTTTGATTGGCAGATCATCGGCTTCCGCCCCAATAAGTGATTTTGACGACAAGGATCTTATCTTACGAAAGCGATGGAGAATGACACAGCGGCTGGCTGATCATTTTTGGAACCGATGGAGGAGAGTTTTTGCCAAATCTAAATCAGCAGAACAAATGGAAGGCGCAAAGTGGTCGAGATGTACAAGAAGGAGATGTCGTTCTTCTTTTTAACGACAATGAAGTTAGAGGAAATTGGCCGAAAGGAATCATTGACAAAGTTTTTCCCGGACCAGAAGGAAAAATTCGAGTGGTAGAAGTTAGAACTTCAAGTGGAACTTTTAAGCGCTCAATTGTCAAGGTATGTGTCCTCGATTTGGAAGATGGTAAAAGTGACGAGGTCCCAATACCAGAGGGGAGAATGTTAAGTAAATCTCAGACCTGACTATTTGGCAGCATTGACAATTGGTCCAAGATTGAAATGTATCTTTGGTAACATTTTTTATTTTACGATGAGATGTAAATTGAAAAAGAGTTAAGTTAGTCTACTAAGAAAATTTGTGCTGAGCAGTAGCCTCCAAAAAGACAATTACATTTCGACGAATAAAGAATAAATAAAAACGTTTTTGTGTACTAGCTTTTTATTATTATAAGAAAAACTTTTACAAAACCTGTATTGCCATATAAACATTTCCATTTGACTGAAATAAAATATTTTTTAAATAGAAAGCGAGAAGCTTTATATTTATTTATTTGGTATATAATTCATGAAATAATAAGATATTTTAACAAAACCAGATATTAATTGGTGAAATTAAAATAATTAAGTCCAAAAAAATGTATATTTGACATAATTTATAGGTATTATTTTCCCCCAAAAAAAGGAACAAAAAAAAATCATTGAGCAAAATGTTCTTTGGGCAACCCTGCTTTAAATGTCAAAAAAATAGAAATAAAATCGAGAAAGCTGCAGCACAAATGGGAGGAAAGATGTTCAAATAAATTGTAAGTAATCTCTAAATTAAATTATTTAAGAGTCACATTTATTAAAAGGTCAAAAAGACTCTGGACTACATGTGAGACCAAAGCGTTCCTGGATGCTTTGAGTTTGAGAGTGCAATGGTGATTTGCAGAAACATTTTCAAAAGTTGTGGAGCTTGCATTTTTGGTATGTGTTTGTTTTTTTTTTGCTTCGTAATGTCACTTTTGAAAGAACGAATTTGACACTGCTACCAAACTTTAAATAACAAAAAATATGATGATCCAATGCTGTTTTATTATCACCATGATCTGATCCGGATCAGATCATGATGCGGCTAATATTGCATTGAAGCCCTAAATTACAGAAAAGATTTTATAAATTATTAAAAGATTTTAACCCAAAAATTTATCCATTAAGTATTTTAGCGTACATATTGTACAAAATAAAACCCATTTTTGTATTGCAATTTATTTAATTTTATGTTTATATCTTTTTTCTTTTATTAATAAAAAAAAAGAAGTTACTAGTTGTTAAATGAACAGTGTAAAAATAATAGCAAAACAGATCAAAAGCTTACTTGAATTATTAATATTAAAAATATATTTTGTAATTTTTAACAGTAAAAATAGAGATGGCATCTGGCAGACGGTTTCAAAACCAAGGCCATAATTTTATTTATCATTATGTTGAATTGTAAAAATTTGATTAAGGTTGAACAAATAAAGCTTTTATTATTATTATTATTATTTATCATTATTATTATTATTATTATTATTATTATCATTATTATTATTATTATTATTATTATTATTATTATTATTATTATTATTATTATTATTATTATTATTATTATTATTATTATTATTATTATTATTATTATTATTATTATTATTATTATTATTATTATTATTATTATTATTATTATTATTATTATTATTATTATTATTATTATTATTATTATTATTATTATTATTATTATTATTATTATTATTATTATTATTATTATTATTATTATTATTATTATTATTATTATTATTATTATTATTATTATTATTATTATTATTATTATTATTATTATTATTATTATTATTATTATTATTATTATTATTATTATTATTATTATTATTATTATTATTATTATTATTATTATTATTATTATTATTATTATTATTATTATTATTATTATTATTATTATTATTATTATTATTATTATTATTATTATTATTATTATTATTATTATTATTATTATTATTATTATTATTATTATTATTATTATTATTATTATTATTATTATTATTATTATTATTATTATTATTATTATTATTATTATTATTATTATTATTATTATTATTATTATTATTATTATTATTATTATTATTATTATTATTATTATTATTATTATTATTATTATTATTATTATTATTATTATTATTATTATTATTATTATTATTATTATTATTATTATTATTATTATTATTATTATTATTATTATTATTATTATTATTATTATTATTATTATTATTATTATTATTATTATTATTATTATTATTATTATTATTATTATTATTATTATTATTATTATTATTATTATTATTATTATTATTATTATTATTATTATTATTATTATTATTATTATTATTATTATTATTATTATTATTATTATTATTATTATTATTATTATTATTATTATTATTATTATTATTATTATTATTATTATTATTATTATTATTATTATTATTATTATTATTATTATTATTATTATTATTATTATTATTATTATTATTATTATTATTATTATTATTATTATTATTATTATTATTATTATTATTATTATTATTATTATTATTATTATTATTATTATTATTATTATTATTATTATTATTATTATTATTATTATTATTATTATTATTATTATTATTATTATTATTATTATTATTATTATTATTATTATTATTATTATTATTATTATTATTATTATTATTATTATTATTATTATTATTATTATTATTATTATTATTATTATTATTATTATTATTATTATTATTATTATTATTATTATTATTATTATTATTATTATTATTATTATTATTATTATTATTGTAGTAATATTCGGCTTGGTCCGATAATTAAAACTTATTCACACTTCGTAAATAAAAACACAAATTCACTTTTTTTAACTTACTTACAAAATATCTTTATTCCACACTTTCAATTATTACTTTTTAAACACAGTCTTTACTTTTCAAACACAGTCTTTACTTTACAGCAATTCACAATCCATAATGAACCGCTTCGCTTCCAAGCGCCTATTTATATACCTCCAATCGGTTCGAGAATCTACGAGGTTGTTCTCGATGCTTAACGAAGTTCTCCACTTTATCACTAGATGCTTACCCCTTTCGAGGTTCTTGTATGCGCTGAATGAGTACCCCTCTAAGCCACTAGATGTTTCTCGATGCTTAAGAAGCGAGTTCTCCTATTAGCCACTAGAGGTTTCTCGATGCTTAAAGAAGCGAGTTCTCCTATTACTACCACTAGATGTTGCCCCTTATTATTGAAAGAGATAAAGAGTGTATACACATTACATTGCCCCCTCCTTAGGATTGATCGTCCCGAACAAATCCATCGTTCTCATAACCACTGTAGCGATGTAGCCGGTCGCGATGTACAACTTTAGGTTTTCCTCTGACTCCCTTTTGTATCCGGTACACGACATCGTTGATTTTTGTAATGACTGTATATGGACCTTCCCAGTCCCGTTGAAGTTTCGGTGACAATCCTTTTTGTTGATGGGGACTGTAAAGCCACACCCGATCTCCTGCTTGGAACTCTGTTGTTGTCGCTCGTATATCGTAGCGTGTCTTCATTCGATCACTGAACATCTTTATTTTCAACCTGGTATTGTCGTGGATCTGAAGGAGTCTTTCTCTGAGGTCATCAATGTAGTCATCCTCGGCTTGCGGTTCCGATGTGGGGCATCCAAATTTTTTTTCGCTCGGCAGTCTGATGTTCCTTCCCATCAAAATCTCAGACGGTGTATGGCCAGTTGAGCTATGTCTTGCACTTCGATACGCCATCAAAAACAGTGGAATGTGTCGATCCCAATCTCGCTGGTTGTCGTCCACAACTTTGCAAAGATTTTCCTTCAGGGTTCGGTTGAATCGTTCGACCATGCCATTATATTGTGGTTGAAGTGGTGTTGTTCTTGTCTTCTTGATGTCAAGAAGCCCACAATTTTCCTGAAATATGTTTGATTCAAAATTCCTTCCCTGGTCGGAATGCAGTTCTAATGGAACGCCGAATCTGCTCACCCAGTTGAAGACAATTTGGTCTGCGACTGTTTTGGCTTCTTGGTTTGGAATGGCGTATGCTTCAGGCCACTTGCTGAAGTAATCCATGACGACCAGAATATAACGATTTCCATTGTTTGTTTCCGGAAATGCTCCCGCCACGTCTACTGCAATCCTTTCGAAGGGTGCTCCGACATTATACTGCTGCATTTGGCTGTGGTTCTTTTTGTTCGGGCCTTTGGTGGCAGCACAGGTATCGCATTTTCGGCACCACTTCTCGACATCTTCCCTTGCATGTAGCCAGTAAAATCGTTGTCGAACCTTTTCTAGCTTCTTGTTCACTCCTAGATGGCCTCCCGAAACTCCACCATGCATCTCTCGCAGAACATCCATAACCTTCGATCTCGGTAAGACTAGCTGCATTACATAAGACTTTCCATCTGCTGATTCCCATTTACGTCGAAGGACACCCTCTTGGACATGAAACGAGTCCCACTGTGCCCAATAGGCCTTCAGAGTCGGACTTCTATCGGAGATATCAGCCCATTCTGGTTTTTCCTGGGTTCCTTCCAAGCGAGGATGGGTTCGATGTCTGAGTCTTCTTGTTGAGCCTTCCTCAACTCGTCGTTGCTCCAGCCATAAATGGGATCGGCTCTTGTTCGTTGGACAGTAACCACTTCTTTTTCTTCTTGTCGTCTACAATGCTTACAGTCTTGTTTACATGGTCTCCGAGACAGTGCATCTGCATTTGAGTGAAGCTTCCCCTTCCGATGTTGAATTTCGTAATCGTACGTCTGCAGCCTCTCAATCCACCTTGCCACTTGACCCTCTGGATTCTTGAAATTCAAAAGCCAGTTAAGTGCTCCATGGTCAGTTCGGAGAAGAAACTTCTGTCCATAGAGATACTTATGGAAGTGCTTTGTTGCCAAAATCAGTGCAAGAAGTTCTCTTCTGGTCACACAATAGTTTCTTTCCGACTTCGAGAGTACCTTGCTGTAATAGGCAATCACCTTTTCTTCGCCATTATGCACCTGCGATAGTACAGCACCTATCCCGACATTGCTCGCATCAGCATCAATTATGAACGGTTTTCCTGGAGTTGGGTAGGTCAGCACTGGTGCATTACACAAGCGTTGCTTGAGCTCTTGAAAGCTGCGCTCGCATTCACCTGACCATCTAAACTGCTTTCCCTTTTCCGTTAGCTGATGTAGACTCTTGGCGATTCCAGCAAAGTCCTTCACAAAGCGCCTATAGTAGGTGGCTAGACCCAGAAAGCTTCGGAGTTGGTGTTTGTCCTGTGGTGTTGGCCAATTCTTCACGGTGTCAACCTTATCAGGATCCGTTTTTACTCCTTGGGATGAGATGATATGTCCCAGATATTTCACTTCGGTTTTGAAGAGTGAACACTTTTCTGGGTTAAGCTTGAGGTGGGCTTCTCGAAGTCTTTGAAACACGGCTCTCAGATTTGTACAGTGTTCGTCAAATGTTTTCCCGTATACTATGACGTCATCTAAATAGACCAGGCAAGATTTCCATGTGAGTCCTTGCAGGACGCATTCCATTAGGCGCTCAAAAGTCGCTGGAGCATTGCAAAGTCCAAAAGGCATCACTTTGAACTGCCACAATCCGTTTCCTGTTGAGAATGCTGTCTTTTCTTTGTCTTCAGGATGGATTTCGACTTGCCAGTAACCACTTTTCAAGTCCAAAGTTGAGAACCATTGTGCTCCTTCCATTGCGTCCAGAGTATCACTGATCCTAGGCAGAGGGTAGCTATCCTTCTTGGTCACATCATTCAACCTTCGATAGTCTACGCAAAAGCGGGTTGATCCGTCTTTCTTCTTTACCAGGGCCACTGGAGACGCCCAAGGGCTTTTAGAGTTTTCGATCAGACCTTCTTCCTTCATGGTGGTTATCAGTTCTTCAACCTCACCTTGTTTGGCTAGTGGAAGGCGTCTTGCAGGTTGACGAATCGGCCTTGCGTCCCCGGTATTGATTCGATGTTGCACCAGTTGTGTTCTGCCATATTTCCCTTTCGATGACGAAAAGATGTCTGCAAATTCTTCGAGGAGACCTTCTGCAGTTCTTCGTTGTTGGTGGCCAAGATTAGATGACTTGAGAATGTTCGTCTTTATGGAGTTCAGCTCTTCGGACTTCAAGGATTGCCTTGACTCTTCTTCGTTGATCCTTGTTATCGCTGATACAGATTCGCATTGTCCGACAATCTCACCTTTTATAAGCTTAACTTCATACGGCTTAATGTTCAGTATTCGTACCGGAACCATGTTATTTAAAGGTCTCACAAGAGTCTTCCCAATGGTGACGTTTTGGGAGGACTTTACAGATGTTGGTTCGACCATGAGGTATCGATGGCTGCCAGGCTTACCCTTCAATTTCGTCCACACGAATACTTCTGAAGAAGCAGGCAAAGTGAGATCTTCTTTGATGACGGTTTTCACAGATGATGAGGTCTCAAACGAGTTAGTGCCATAGATCATCGGAATCTCGATGTTTCGATATTTCAGGACTTGGTTCCCGATGTCCAATATCACTCCGTGATCTTTCATGAAATCGACGCCGACAATGCACTCGTCGCATATATCTGCTACTAGGAACAGGTGAGAGAATTCCAACTCTGCCATCCGGATCTTAAGACGTACCTCCCCATAAACTTTTGCGGCCTCTCCAGTTGCAGTCCTTAGACGATAGCTGTTGGTGTTGTGGAGCCATGCCTTCTTACCGAGGTCTTGCCGTATGATGGACGCCGTGGCACCGAAGTCAATGGTAGCCACACATTTGTTGCCGTTTATACTTGCTTCCAAGGTCAGGCTCTTGTTGTCACGTTTCGTTTGAGAAACCTGGATGTTGTTTCTGGGGCCATCGATACCAGAAACCAGCTTCTGCCCCTCGAAGTTGGTTTTTATTCGTTTCCAGGGTTCCCGGAAACAACTTCGGGAGCAACGTTCCCGGGTGTTGCTTTGACCAGTTGAATTACTTCTGTTTCCACAGTGTTGGCATGCGGTTCCTCTTCGCGGTAATCTGCACTGTCGCTGTAGATGCCCAGTCTTATTGCAGTTCCAGCATCGTGCTGGTCCGTCTCGCTGACTCCTTTCCACAGTAGCCTTCTGACAACAGCATTCTTGGACTTCTAATTCTCTTACACGATGCACGTTTTGGGAAGCTTGTTCTGCAGCTTCCATCGTCAGAGCGAAAGCCAATGCTTCTGGTAGTGTTCGCTTTCCGGCAGTGCGGATAGCCCTTTGGAGATTTATATCGCCCACAGCTCTCACAAAGGCTTCAACAGCAAGTTGATTTATTATCTCGTTACCAGCTGTTGGATATGCCATGTGAACCAATCGCTCGATATCTGCCTGAAGCTGCTGCAGAGTTTCACCTCTTTTCTGTGTCCTATTGTTAAGCTGAACTCGGAAGACTTCTGTCATGTGGCTATCCCCAAACCGCTGTTCGATTGCATTTACCAGAACTGTGAAGTCGCCACTCTTCTCCGCTGGTATGGTTTGTAGCAGTTCAGCAGCAGATCCTCTTAAAGCAAGCGTAAGAGCAATGTATTTTTCGTGATCGTCCCAGACGTTTGTTAACGCTGCTGCTTCAAACTGTTTCTTGTAGATTGACCACGGAATCTGCAAATCAAAGCTTGGAGGATTCACTTCTCTCTTCCTTGCGCACTCACCAGAAGGTTCTCGAGCTTTCATCTTTCGCACTTTTTCTAGTTCATTTGTGATGGTTTCAATTTGTTCATCAATTTTCTCGAAACGTGCATTTTGTCGCTCGTCGACAGTTTTGATTTTCTCTTCGAAGTCCGCAAACCTGTCTTCTAAAAGATTTCTCTGGTCGTCGAATCGCTCTAGAATATTCTGTTGTTCTTGCATTTGGTCGCTTCTTTGGGCTTCTAATTGTTTCCTTTGAGCTTCTAGTTGTTTGAGAACATTCTGCTGTTCTTGCTTTTGGTCGCTTCTTTGAGCTT